>OZ024908.1:18189924-18375772 GCA_964017125.1 Flabesymbios commensalis | reverse complement strand
ACTCAAGTAGCCGTTAGCATTGTGATATACCTCCAGATGTGATATTAAATTTATACAAAAAATATCAAGTAAATATATTAGCCTAATATTTTCAGCGCGGGGACCGTTTTTATACGTCAGAATCTGACGTCTGTAGACGTTTAAAGAATTAAAATATTTCTCATGGCCGTAGACCCACAACACTGCGAAACTGAATTTTGTCCATGTGGCTCGGAAATTGCGTTGTTTGGCGACCTGGACCCGGAAGTGGATTCAATGTCAAACGGACTAACACGCCCTATGGCCGTGAACCCATACCATAGGTATTTAAATGAAGCGGAAAGAGCTAACTAAGACATCTAATTATTTATTTATTAGGCTTTATATACACAAATATATACAATCATCGTACAAATAAGCAATTGTAAGTAAAATTGTGTACATCAGGATGTCGAATACAGGTGACCAGCACCCTAACTAAGTTCGACATACAGGATAAAATTTATATACATGGGTAATTGCTCTTAAAATTACACTTGAAAGTAAAATTAAGTAGAAATATATTATTCATAATTGTTGTTTCCCGCGCTAAAACCAGCGATAAAATAACTACGTATTAGTGTTAAAGTAGCAAAAAAAACTTCTGGAAAGCGTAGAAATTTATAAAACAACTACAAGTAGAGCAATTCTTAAAAGCATGCGACTTTGTGCATGGTAATTACACTTAAAAGTTAAATCAGGTAAAGTATATCATACATTATTTTTAGTTTCCGCGCTAAAACAAGAAATAAGATAACTACATATTAGTAGTAAAGTAGTAAAAAAAACCCTCTGGAAAGCGTAGAAACTTATAAAACAACTAGGCTACAAGTAGAGCAATATTTAAAAGCATGCAACTTTATAATAATATCATTATTTTAGTTTTATAAAGTCTTCACAATGTCAACGTTGTAGATATTTGCTTCAGTGCGGAGCAAATAGAAGGTGACCAGGGTGCCCTGAGCCACCGCACAAGTTTAGTTCATTATGCACTCCACTGATCATAGGACCAAATACCATATAATATCATAATAATACAATAAAACGATACTATATTAAGAGTATTTATAAAAACAATAATACAACTATGTGGTATTAGCTAGAGCCCTCGACACGTACATAACGTTAGTCCCTTTAGAATAAAAGTAATTTGATTAGTCTAAATTGCATCTGCTGGCATCAGCTCTCTATGATTATTACAAATGGAAAACCTTTGATCTGCATGATTTATACAAAAATATTTCAGCGTTGTAAAGGTTAAACTTAGGATTTCTGTCCAACTGAATCGTTTGTGACGCAAGCGTGTATGCATACACCGCCCTCGAAAAGTGTGCAAAAATATTAGGACTTGAAGCCACACATTTTTAGAATATAGCGAAAATGAGTGATTAGACACCTTGGGAAAATTGAAAATACTTCTCGGTGATCAACGATGCTCGAATAACAACAAGTATACATCAAATCAGGGCACATTGTACCATGTGTTCTTCGCGTTTTGTTCACTTTTATAAACATGCTAAACGCCCTTTGTATGTACAGAACCATCAAATCTCAGGCACAAACAAGTCAGAGGTCATGGGGAGTGGACGTAACTTGTCCATCGAGATAATGTCACAAGCTGTAGCCTTAGCTAGTACCAGTTACTGTGAAAGACATCAGAAGAGTCCTCGGGTGCAGCAGAGATGCTGTACAAAAACAAACAAATGTTCCTGTAAAATGGGATATTTTAAATAAAAGTCTGGTAGAGGTCGCCCCCATGCAACAATCACTCGTGAGGACCGCACCATGGTACGTGAGTTTCGTTCCCGTCCAATTTGGCCTCCTACTGCACGAGCAATACATATAGCCATGCATAGGTATCATGTATCGTTATCAGTCTTTCCACGGCCAGACTTGAGGTTATATTTGTATTTTTTTTAGTATTTTGTAATTTACAGAATTTTAACACAATGAAAACAAAGGAGCTAAAAGCCTTTGCTATGACAGATTTATTTTAACCTTTGACCTACGAGGGCTACTACTACAGTCTTGAGGAAAACATCTATGGAGATGTGAACCATCTATGTGTGTTGCAGCAGGACAATGAACCAGCTCACAGAGCAGCAGCTACAACACAATGGCTTCAAGACCAGGGGATCCAGGTTATGGAGTAGCCCCCAAGTATATAGTCTATCTGGGCTCATGTGATGAGTAAAACCAGTCATAATTAACTATCCAACAACTTTGATAGAGGTACCAGTGAGGCTTCATCAGACTTGGAAATAAAATGAATCGGGCTTTGTGCCACCTTTGTGCACATATAGGCTAAACTGGGCCAGGAGAACCTCCTGAGGATGGTAAGATGAATGAGATGACACTGTCCTCCAGACACAGGATTCGAAATTCGAGCCCTGGCGGTCTGAGGCCTCTCGGTCACGGAGGCTCCCCACAATACTGACTTTCACACGTGGATGGGGAAGAAACATTTTTGTTTCTTTCAAACCGCCGAGACCGGGAACCGAACCCCGAACTCTAGCGTGAAAGGCAGCGGTGCTAACCACTACCCTAAGGCCCCCGCTCCATCAGACTTGGAATGAAATACTAAAGGATTCCCTGGCCGAATGAATCGTCGTGTCCTGATGAGAGCAAGAGGATATTCAACCAAATGTTAAGTGTTCAGTAAAGTATCTCATTCACAGACATTCACAGAATAATTAGGACACTTTGATAGTACAGCTGCTGCAGCAGTGGTTTGAGAACAATATTTTAAAGAAAAAGTGATTTTTTTATAAAGTGGATGATAATAAAGTGCCATGAACGTTTTGTTGTTATTAAGTGCCATGAACGTTTTGTTGTTATTGTTGTTAATTAATTTTACTCAGGATATAGTTTGAGAGTCTAACATATTATTTCTACATTTTCCAAAAAATAATAAAAATAAAATTTTACTACCATTTTTTGCTGACCTATTTAAAAAAAAAATTAATCCTTCTCTCATATTTTCTTGCACACAAGGTTAACGTATAACAGTTACATACTGTTGCCAAATTCCAGGCGAATTGATTCATAATTCACAGAGTAAATTAAAATTGATCACGGGCTATTTGCAACTGCAGTGCGCATAATGTGTGAGGTGGAATTCATATTTTTTGCGGGCGGTGCATATCAACCCCGGGTTAGCTTTCATCGTATTGTGTCTGAGAAGATGGAATGTGACTGCGCCATTCGTTGAATATATCAGACACATACCACGGCGTGTCGTTTGGATCGAGAGGTTGACTCAATGTTGGTTTAACCCTTTAAACCCTCACGATGCATCAAAGCATCATTTCTCACCTCTGAATTATGACTTAATTTCCTAAAATCTAGGGTTTTATAACGAAAATTTGGATGTAATTGTTTTAATAATATCAATATTTTTTTTTCATTTGCCACCCACTTCATCCACTACAAGGTGAGAATTGCGCCAGCAATTCGCGGCTTGTAGCGGATGAAGATGATGTAAGATCCTTACTTCGTTAAGTTTATGTGGCAGTTATCCCCGGCTTCCCGGACGCGAGAGGCTGTGGACGACTGCCTCGTTTCCGTACCTTGGTGCCGGGCGCACACAGCCGGAGCCCATGCGGTCTTGGTACTTTTCCCGCACTTCAGACGTTACGCTCAGCGACTACGGACGTGCCGTAGGTCGCTCTCTCTGAGTCAAGTAGGACGTGCCGTGCGCAGAGTTGTGCGTTGTAGTTGCCAGATGTCTAACGAATAAACATGACAAGTGGAGGAAGAGTTTTATGATTTATTTGGAACCGTCGATTCGACGGGGAAGGAAGTTTGTGTTGAAATGGTGAAGATTGGGCAGTTTTCCTCGTCCGCCATTGCGAGCCCATACTAGAGACCCCAACGGTCACTTACAGGTATCTTCGGCGCGAGGGGCTCTCCATCTCCCCATACTGGTGACCCCTGACGACTGATAGTCAACGCAACAGTGTTTTCACCGAGACGCCAGTTGAAAACCGCTGTTTTCAAGGATAGTTTTGATTAAATTTTAAGGGATTTTTTGAAAAAAATCAATAGCATTTTTTTTCATCAGGTACGTGAAAACTGTAGGTCATTCTTAATATGCCAGTTTAAATTAGTCAGAAAGAGTTAACAGAGGAGAAGCACGTTTTTTACGTCGAAAACGGCGTAATTTTTTTATTTTTGGACGAAATTCCACGTGTTTGGCGCTTTTTCAAGATGGCGACCATGTCGGTTTCTCTAGAAGAATCCTGAAAATTGTTCTCATAGACTTAGTCTATCATTTTTTAAATGTAAGAGTTTGTAAAATGCTTTCATCCTATCCATGCCACTGTAGGCGAATAGGAAGTGGCTATTTTCGGAAACTCAATTTTTATCGTTGATTACCATAATTGGGTGACTCGATTTTAAAGTCCATAGACGAAGCCTCGTCATTTATTCGATTTTTCAGCAAAATCGACAAGAAATTAATAATATCGCTTCGACTCGGGTAACCTTTATTAGGTTAAGGGCCAAAATAAAATTGTTTCCCTAAATGAATGTCAATAAACGGTCCTATTTGGTCTGTTAAAAATATCCCCAGGACCGTAGGTCAATATTTTATTACTATTATAATATATTATTTCAGAGAATGCTGAATATTGTACATGTATTTAGTAGGTGAGCGCCATTTTGGACGCTGGTTCCCCTTGCTTAGCTGATCGCCCGCCGTGGGCAAACATGTGTCCCGCCATGCATTTGGATAGTGAACCTGTGTCGCCACATCACATTAGCATAAATTAGGCCGCCATTTTGATTTGGTGGGGCTGATTCCTCACGTGTTCTAAACTACACACGGACTAGTTTTAAATATTTTTTTCAGATTATTTATAAATTTTCTTTTTCAAAACGATTGAAAGAGAGGAAATATAAATAAGTTGTTTTGAAAACGAAATTATAACACTAATTGTGTGAGATTTTTTTTCCCTTTAAAACGCCATTCGGTGTTTGTAATCGCTCTAGCCTATTTAGCGCCTTATTTGGGCACACAGTAGGTGATGAATATGCTAATGTGAGGCGAGACTGGGCCGCTGCTCATGTTTCTATGTACACACCGTTCCACGCATGCTGACACAGACAAGCAGCCACATGCTGTCTGCCGCACATGTTAGCAGTACTGATAATACACCATACACACACCCACCACAGACGAAATAAACACAACCGCTACGAAGACAGCCAATTTATACGTCAATCAATGAATCGAAGCGAGCGATTGATTCGAACGTTTATAAGAATGACTCGGTGATGAACGTGCCATTATGAAAAAAAACGTGGAATGTTCATCACAGAAATCATTTTTAAGCGAAATAATATACTATATCATCAATCAGCATAGACTACTGTCAGTCATGTTTTAAATATTTTTCCAAAATAATAAATGTAACTGTTTTTATTCGCAGTCACATTTAGTCTATCAGTTTGAGAACGAAATTTTCTCACGATAGTTTATTTCTGAAGTTTAAATTTTTTATTAATACAGAAATATTCGATTTGACAGTTGCGCTATTGCGAAACATTGCCAATATTTGCATGTGTTTTTCGACTTGTGTGAAAAAAAATTTTTTTCACCCAGGTCGATTTACATTATACTATTATCTTAGCTTAGCATAGCATGTCATAATTGTATCTGGCATTTTTTTATGTACAATTTCGACCTACAGTTTTCACTTTACCATTATGCATGTGTGTGAATAAGTGAAAACGTTTTATGTCAAATATAGACCTTCAGTTTTCACTAAAATAAATATATACGTTTGTGAAATAGGCCTGGTGCACAGCACTTTGGCGCAACCTCAGCCACGCATTTTCAACTATATCTGCAACCCCTGTTTCTAGCAACATGCGACATAGCATGGACAAAAATCACCCAGGTCGATTTACATTATACTATTATCTTAGCTTAGCATAGCATGTCATAATTGTATCTGGCATTTTTTTATGTACAATTTCGACCTACAGTTTTCACTTTACCATTATGCATGTGTGTGAATAAGTGAAAACGTTTTATGTCAAAAATAGACCTTCAGTTTTCACTAAAATAAATATATACGTTTGTGAAATAGGCCTGGTGCACAGCACTTTGGCGCAACCTCAGCGACGCATTTTCAACTATATCTGCAACCCCTGTTTCTAGCAACATGCGACATAGCATGGACATTTTCTACAGTTTACATTTCTAAGATTCAGCATATTACAGACATTTTTCATCTGATCTAGACGGCAACGTACAACCCCGACGGCAACGTACAACCTATCCGCGCACGGCACGTCAAAATAGTTGGTATGTGTTAATATGACATACCATTTTACACACATTTGAGATAGACACAGAGCCAATAGGCCAGCTATCTCAAATGCTTCACTAGTTAGCTAATTTCAAAACAATATTTCATAATGTCGAAGCAATACGACAGTGAAGGCTTCATGTCAACGCCTCTAGAAGGTGCGGGTGCTCGACCTAAAGATGATTATCATCAAGACAGTGAGGACAATTAGGTTCGATTCCGAGAGGCAGACGAAGAATATCAACGCCTCAAAGCTGATTTCGCTCGAATTGCCCGAGCTAAACGAATGAGTTCTCACTCTAGGAGCGATTCCTCAAGGAGTACTTCACCGCTCGGTAGGCAGTCCCAGAGACGTGCAACGAACTTACCAAAGTTCAGAATCGCTACGTTCTATGCTTCGGATGTTGAACTCTGGTTCAACCAAATAGAGACTCAGTTTGCTCTTCACCAGATCAACGATGATGATGAGAGGTACAGCTTAACCTGCGCTGCACTTTCGGGCGAGGTCGCATCAGATGTGAGGGACGTGCTACTTCAGCCTTTCAGGTCTCATAAATACGAAAGCCTGAAAGCGATCTTGATAGAGAGACGAGGTTTGACCACACCCGAAAGGGTTAACAAAGTGATCTCCGGTGAAAGAATTGGTCCTGACATTCCCTCGCGTTTCCTGCGGCGTCTACAAAAGACAGCAGGTTTTGGCACACAAGCCGTGGTGGGGAAAGCAGTCATACGTCAAGCGTTCATCCGGCAGATGCCCGCTTCAATCAGAGCCCATTTGGCGACTCAACCAGACAGTGCCACCCTCGAAAGTTTGGCCGTTTTGGCCGACGGGGCACTGGCCGCTGAAGAGGACGTCGAAGAGAGTAAGCCGGGGGTTGCGGAAATAAAGGTAGAGAAAACCACCAAGCTAGTTGGTTTGTTGGAGGATTTGTCTAGGCGAATTAAAAAACTAGAAACCGTGACTACATCAGAGAGGAAAAGAAATAAAGGACGTGGACGAGTAAATAATAACTATGCTCATGCGCCTACATTTGCTCCTAATGTTCAGGCCTCAGGTTTTGTTAATAACCAACCTAGTCATTATAAAAATGAACAGCAAAATGCTCGACCTTTCGTTCCGCCGCCGAATGCACAGGCCACTGAGTTTGTTAACAAACCAAATAATTGTACTAATGCACAGCAAAATATCCGTCCTCACGAAACGGCGCCGCAAACGCCGCAAAATAATGTCGCACAATCGCCCGACATAGCCACTGCACAGGTTTGCTACTACCACCAAACTTACGGTGGAAAGGCGCGCTTGTGCAGTGAACCCTGTTCGTACTATGTCACATTAGGTCAGCGCGAAGTAGCGAATATTGCGTTATCACACTCTAAATTATTATATGTCGCATCATACTGCAAAAGATTTTTATAATATGGGCACAGAAAAGGACCATATCCCTACTTCCGAAACCTACTGGAAATTTTTCTTCTCAAATATAAACAATAATTTAAATTTCGAAGATGCTTACAAACAGAAAATTCTTATAATTCCTGATAATAAATTAAAAGAATTTAATTTTAAACTACTACATAATATACTACCATGTGGAACCAATTTAAAACGATGGAAATTGAAAGAAATTAGTAGTTGCAGTATATGTAAAGAAAACCAAGACATTATCCATTTGTTGTACACATGTAGACAAATAAGGCATATATGGCAATCTCTAAATGATGTATTAAATGTAAATATCAGACCTATCCATATCATATGTGGACATCATTCTATACCAGATTTTATTATTACTCTGATCAGTTATATAATTTATAAAGAATATATAATAGGCGAAATGAATAATACAGACAGAGTACATACAAATATGTACCACTTCATTTCAAGGGAATTGATATACAGGTATGCTACTTTTAAACATTTGCATTGGTTTAAAGGAAATATACAAAAAACGTTCGAGATTGTTTTAGAACATATGTCAAAACATTCCTAGTATGGTATTGACTACAAGTTTATATACGCTTTTTGTTTATATTGAGAGTGCTTGGTATACTTCTGAGTCTAATCTTTCAGCATTGTTAGTACGTAAAAGTAATTTTAAAGTATTAATTAAATCATCTTATGTAATTTCTTTAATTAACTCAAGAGAATGTAAATTATATCAAGTTATTACAGCGAATAGGCGAATTAAAAAACTAGAAACCGTGACTACATCAGAGAGGAAAAGAAATAAAGGACGTGGACGAGTAAATAATAACTATGCTCATGCGCCTACATTTGCTCCTAATGTTCAGGCCTCAGGTTTTGTTAATAACCAACCTAGTCATTATAAAAATGAACAGCAAAATGCTCGACCTTTCGTTCCGCCGCCGAATGCACAGGCCACTGAGTTTGTTAACAAACCAAATAATTGTACTAATGCACAGCAAAATATCCGTCCTCACGAAACGGCGCCGCAAACGCCGCAAAATAATGTCGCACAATCGCCCGACATAGCCACTGCACAGGTTTGCTACTACCACCAAACTTACGGTGGAAAGGCGCGCTTGTGCAGTGAACCCTGTTCGTACTATGTCACATTAGGTCAGCGCGAAGTAGCGAATATTGCGTTATCACACTCTAAATTATTATATGTCGCATCATACTGCAAAAGATTTTTATAATATGGGCACAGAAAAGGACCATATCCCTACTTCCGAAACCTACTGGAAATTTTTCTTCTCAAATATAAACAATAATTTAAATTTCGAAGATGCTTACAAACAGAAAATTCTTATAATTCCTGATAATAAATTAAAAGAATTTAATTTTAAACTACTACATAATATACTACCATGTGGAACCAATTTAAAACGATGGAAATTGAAAGAAATTAGTAGTTGCAGTGTATGTAAAGAAAACCAAGACATTATCCATTTGTTGTACACATGTAGACAAATAAGGCATATATGGCAATCTCTAAATGATGTATTAAATGTAAATATCAGACCTATCCATATCATATGTGGACATCATTCTATACCAGATTTTATTATTACTCTGATCAGTTATATAATTTATAAAGAATATATAATAGGCGAAATGAATAATACAGACAGAGTACATACAAATATGTACCACTTCATTTCAAGGGAATTGATATACAGGTATGCTAATTTTAAACATTTGCATTGGTTTAAAGGAAATATACAAAAAACGTTCGAGATTGTTTTAGAACATATGTCAAAACATTCCTAGTATGGTATTGACTACAAGTTTATATACGCTTTTTGTTTATATTGAGAGTGCTTGGTATACTTCTGAGTCTAATCTTTCAGCATTGTTAGTACGTAAAAGTAATTTTAAAGTATTAATTAAATCATCTTATGTAATTTCTTTAATTAACTCAAGAGAATGTAAATTATATCAAGTTATTACAGCATCTAAACCCAATTACAGTTATTGCACTTATGTATTCCTCCTTTTTCGTGATTTTTACAAGTGTAATATACATCATCCCTTTTCGCAAGGAGGAGTGATAAGTAAGATATCTGTCTGCAGCTATAACTATATATTCCAACACACATGCATGCCGTGATCAGGTGATATACTTTTTTTGTTTTGTTTTTTATATCCGTGCATGTGAGTGGTAATATGTTGTGTTGTTGTGTCTTTTAAATGTTGTGACCTCACCATAATATTATTGTGACCTCACCATAATATTGGTGAGGTCACGGCAGCTGGCCTCGAGGGTCAAGATCTAGAATGCTTGATCTTGGCTCTCGAGACCAGAGAGGCATACACAACTGAACCCTATTATATTTGAATTATGTAATAACAATATTTTACAAGCATAATATTCAGCGTTACAATAATAAATAATATACTGGTGGCACGGCATACACAAGACTCGAGCCATTTGTTGGGTCAGTGTTTGGCCAGCGCTGCAAACGCTGGCCCAGCACTGACCCCGCCTCTTTTTTTGGCGTGTTGTGTATGCTGGGTAAAACGTACGACGGTTGACCATGTCCTGATTTGGTGGCTGGACATCTTTCCGGCAGTGGCCAGACATTATACCAACAGCAGGCGCAGGGTGTTGAATAGGTGTTACTTTAGCGTTGGTTCAGCGTCGTCGATTGTCGACCAACGCTGAACCAACAGCAAAATTATCTTCTTTCCCCAGCAGGCGCAGGGTGTTGAATCGCTTTGGCGTTGGTTTGGTGTCGTCGATAGTGGACCGGCGTTGAACCGGCGTTGCTTTCACCGCCTTGTGTCTGGTGGGTCATGTATTGTCAACTGTGATACCATACCACATAGCCAGAAAACGGGAGACGCTGGCATGGTGTTAGTTCAGTGCCGGGCCAGCGTTTATAGCCCGACATTAATCTGGTATTGTGACAGTGTCTCGCGTTCACTGAGTACTATTTGTTTTTCTGTGTCAGTAACTCGCATTGGGCCGATGTCGATTCTTTGTTCTTTTACAATGAGTCGGCAACGGCTTCAATGAATGTGCTTTTAAATGAACAATTTATTTACTGATAATACATAATTTGTATTTGTATTGTACATTTTAATCAATAAAAAAAAAAAAAAAATTATATGTCGCAGATAAAGGACATAAATGCAAATACTTGATTGACACGGGCGCAGCTGTCAGTGTTTTGCCGAAATCTTGCGCTAACGGGATTTCGGACGCTGACAGTCTCCCCCTGGTGGCAGCTAATAACATTACTATACATACTTACGGCAACTGTAAACGCGTCGTCGATGTCGGCTTAAAGCGTGAATATCCGTGGACGTTCATAGTGGCAGATGTGCAGCAACCCATAATCGGGGCTGATTTTTTAATCCACTATAATTTGCTCGTAGACTTGAGAAGCCGATGTCTCCGGGACATGCGTACAGGTCTAGCTATTGCCGCTTCACTGTCATCGAGTAAACCACTGTCATTGAACAGAGTAGACACTGTTCATAACGAGTACACAAAACTCCTCGGCCAGTTCCCGGAACTGACCCGCCCTACGACAAAGGGTGAGACCGTTAAACACGGCATAACACATAAGATAGTGACTAAAGGACACCCAGTGTTTGCACGACCACGACGATTAGCACCCGATAAGCTGGTTACCGCAAAACGCGAGTTTGATGAGATGATAAAACTAGGGGTCATTGAACCCAGCGACAGCGAGTGGTCTTCAGCGCTTCACATGGTGCCAAAGAAAAACGGCGATTGGAGACCATGCGGGGACTACCATAGTTTAAAGGCACAGACTGTACCGGACCGTTATCCGATTCCTCATATACAAGATTTCACGCAGCGTTTAGCCGGATCGAAAAATTTTTCGAAGATTGACTTGGTCAGAGCTTATTACCAAATTCCGGTAGAACCGTCCGATGTACATAAGACTGCCGTTACTACACCTTTTGGCTTATTTAATTTCACCAGAACACCGTTTGGTCTAAGAAATTCCGGTCAAACGTTTCAGCGCTTTATAGACCACGTTACACGCGGACTTGATTTTGTTTTCGTCTATTTGGTAACCAGCCCAGATCATAAAACACATAAGAAACATCTACGAATTCTTTTTGCCCGACTATCCGAATACGGGATTATCATTGGTCCAGAAAAGTGTCAGTTCGGTACAACTGAATTAAGTTTTCTAGGTCATCACGTTTGTGCCGAAGGAATTTCGCCGTTACCCAGCGCCGTTGACGCGATTGTTAATTTCGTTAAGCCCAAAAAGCAACGAGCACTGCGTAGATATCTGGGAATGGTGAATTACTACCACCGTTTCATACCGCATTGCGCTGCGAAGTTGACACCATTTACTGACAGCTGCCAACGAAGGACATACAAGACTGTCACCGAAGTCAAATTTCGATTTGAAGTGGAATAAAAGTGCAGAGTCAGCATTTTCTGAGTCAAAACAAATATTGGCAAACGCTACGCTTCTGGTGCACCCAGATTCTACGGCTCAGATCAACATCACGTGCGACGCTAGTGATGTCGCCGTCGGTGGCGTGTTGCAGCAATTTTTAAATGGTATGTGGCAGCCACTTTCGTTTTTCAGCAAGAAGCTGAACCCAGCAGAGACTCGTTACAGCGCGTTCGATCGTGAGCTTTTGGCGGTATACGCCACAATTAAACACTTTAGACACAATTTAGAAGGACGAAATTTCTTCGTTAATACTGATCATAAACCGTTGACATTCGTAATGTCATCCGTGACTGAACGCGCGTCCCTACGACATACATGTCAT
This sequence comes from Flabesymbios commensalis, assembly GCA_964017125.1. Classification (NCBI taxonomy): domain Eukaryota; kingdom Metazoa; phylum Annelida; class Polychaeta; order Terebellida; family Flabelligeridae; genus Flabesymbios; species Flabesymbios commensalis. The sequence continues at coordinate 18,363,199 of OZ024908.1, read as the reverse complement.
TTAGCTTTCATCGCTGAATTTACCACCGATATTAGATATGTAAAAGGCAAGACAAATTTCGTCGCTGATGCGCTGTCACGACCATCAGTGTCTGCGATACATGATGGACCAGTGATAGACTATAAAGAGTTAAGTCTCGACCAAGCTAAAGACGCGGAATTCACGCGTTTGAGACACTCGACTACATCCACTATGAATTTCAAACTACTCAAATCGCTCGATAATCAATTGATCTGGTGTGATGTGTCCACGGGACACAACCGGCCGTACCTTACCGCGAAATTTCGCCGAAAAGTTTATTCAAACTTACACGGTTTAGGTCACCCATCGCATAGAGCTACCAAACCTTTGATTAATACCCGATTTGTCTGGCATGGCATGAATATCGACATTGCTAGATGGTGTCGTACCTGTAAGGGTTGCCAGATTGCCAAAGTTTCACGTCACAACACCCCAGTTTACGGAAAGTTCACTGAACCTACCGAGCGATTCAATCATGTCCACATAGATATAGTCGGACCTTTACCCTATGCTGATGGCTTTAGATATCTACTGACTTGCGTCGACCGTTTTACACGTTGGCCCGAAGCCATACCTATTGTAGATATTAGAGCCGAAACGGTCGCCGATGCTTTCTTCAGCGGGTGGATAGCACGTTATGGTACTCCAGCCACTATCACCACTGATAGGGGCGCTCAATTCGAGTCCAAATTGTGGGATAGTTAATGTAATCAATTCGGGATTATTCGGAATCGTACCACAAGTTATCACCCCCAGTCGAATGGCATGGTCGAACGTTTCCATCGTCAATTGAAAGCCGCCATTATGGCGCACGAGTCACCGAACCCGTGGACTATCACGTTACCCGCTGTACTTTTAGGAGTTCGTTCCGCAGTTAAAAAGAGACTAGGCAGGTCTGCTGCCGAGATGACATACGGGACAACCCTTAGACTCCCAGGAGAGTTTACGAAGCAGTACACCGTCGACGCTAATACTGATTTGGAGAATTATTCAGACAAGCTACGCGTGGCCATGTCGCGTCTCCGTCTATGTCCGCCACGTGACACACAACAACACAACATTTTCCAATTCAAGGAAATAGCTACATGTACTCATGTATTCTTGCGCCGAATCACAATTGCGCCGCCTCTGACCGCCCCTTACGACGGACCATATAAGGTCGTCGCGAGGAGTGGCAGAGTAATGAAAATCCTAGTTAAAGGCATGATTGAGACGGTCTCTTTAGATCGGGTTAAACCCGCACATCTCGAGTGCGAGCCTACGACAGGTACGACAATACAGCGTAAAACGCCAAACAAACCACAGAGATCGAAGGCTACCAGGACATCTAGTAGGAATCCACAGGGTCCACCTAGACCTGGTAGTGCGGACATTCCGACGTCCAACGGGACGAGTGTTAAAACGAAAAAGTCGACGGCAGTCAGAAGCAGTAAAAAATTGGCCACAGTCCCAAAGCAACTAGATGTTAAAGTCAACTTGTCTAACAGAGACAATACTTATATAGCGCCGCATTCGCGAGCCCCCGCCGTATCCCGCGCTAACGGGAGCGGCAGTGGTTTACGAACGTACTCCCGCATACCTTTACATCTAAGGGGTAAAACCCCGGGTGCTGCTGACGCCGGATTCGACTCGACCAAAAGCAACCGTTCGAATATCGCTAATCGCGACAAAATTTCGACCGACACAACACTGCGAAAAACTAGAGTCGGACGAATAATCCAGACTCCTTCCCGGTTCGTGCAGATGGTTCACGCCATAGTGGCGCCTAACGACATCTATGGCGGGCCCAACCGCAAGCACCGTCTTAATAATGTTTTTAAATTGTAAATTAATATGCCAGGCCTGGCAGCATTGTGTACAGATATATAAAATGTAAAGACATTTTTTAGCAAGTTAATTGCTAAAATACGAATAGAAATTTATGTTAAATAAATGAATCGGTTGGTCGCAGCTTGCAGCATATGAATACATACATAAAGGACATACATAAAGTTGGTGTTAAGAGGATGGGACAATTTCATTTATAATGCTGCGACGTCAACCACCCACGCTGTAACCACACACGCTATAATTTTTAAAACTATGCTTAGTTATAAAAGGTTACATATTATTACAACCCCCGCTACTTGCACGAAGCAGTCTCCTACACGTCAGTTGGGTCCTACATTATCACTAACCCGGGGGTAATGTAGGATCCTCTCTTCGTTAAGTTTATGTGGCAGTTATCCCCGGCTTCTCGGACGCGAGAGGCTGTGGACGACTGCCTCGTTCCCGTACCTTGGTGCCGGGCGCACACAGCCGGAGCCCATGCAGTCTTGGTACTTTTCCCGCACTTCAGACGTTACGCTCAGCGACTACGGACGTGCCGTAGGTCGCTCTCTCTGAGTCAAGTAGGACGTGCCGTGTGCGGGGTTGTGCGTTGTAGTTGCCAGATGTCTAACGAATAAACATGACAAGTGGAGGAAGAGTTTTATGATTTATTTGGAACCGTCGATTCGACGGGGAAGGAAGTTTGTGTTGAAATGGTGAAGATTGGGCAGTTTCCCTCGTCCGCCATTGCGAGCCCATACTAGAGACCCCAACGGTCACTTACAGGTATCTTCGGCGCGAGGGGCTCTCCATGTCCCCATAATGACAATGGTAAATTCAGGCTTGAAAGGGTTTTAATGTTGGGCCACCGTCGGCGATAGCGTCATATTCATGAACTAATATAACAGGCTGGCAGGTTTTCTTGTTGAAAAGTAACAATCGTGTTATGGTCTCACCACACAAATTCATTCGCGCATATCATTATAAAGTTTAAGAATAAGAAAATTAGTCTCTTTTATTTTAGCCTGGTTGTGTTGCTCCAAGCGAGAAATAAGAACAAAATTTAATTTTGAACATGCATGTCCAAAATAAGAAATACAGAAATAACTGATAAATGGACTTTTGACACCCTCGCCACAGCGACCCGAAATTAAAAAGGCTTCCGCAATTCTAGTCTATGAGCATGTTCACATTATGGACCTATTAAGAAGCCAAAATAAAATTAATGATTTTTTAATGATTTAAACCTGATTCTGTCCACTTAATTACTTATAGTCAGGGCCCATTTTTCAAAAAGAACCATTCTTAAAGTTTGTAAGGCATTTCTTAGTAGAATTTGTCATGCAGTTGTTTTCACACAATTCGGATATGCTGATTCCAAATCTGCCCCATGCCAAACTCTAGTTTTAGTTTTTCCCTTTCAAAAGTGCAAAACAAAATGGCTGCCAAAATAGCAGATAAATTCTCAATTATCATGATTATACATCATGTCTGGGTGCACAGCGGACACACAAACTTGACTTTCGTGTTCAAAATAGCATTTTTGTTTTGAAGAATTTCATGTTCTAAGACCTGGCCAACGCAAAAATCCGAGATGGCCGCCAATAATACAGAAAGTACCAGAACGTTTTTCTAAAAGTCATAGAAAGTTGTTTTTGGTGGCTAAATATAGGTTTTTAATACCAATAAATCTAGTACAATACAGTAATAACCTCTAACTTTTATATTACATGTAGTTTCAGGGAAAAATCCAAGATGGCCGCCAATTATACTGCAAGTACTATAACCATTTTTCTAAATGTTGTAGGAAGTTATTGTTGGCGCTTAAATAGTTTTCCGATACAAAATTATTACACAGCATCAAAAAACCCAACTTCCATGTTACATGTAGATACGGGGTATGCAAAAAATATAAATAATTAAAAACAAAACATTAACTATGAGGAAATTGCACAAAAGTAGCATGTGCTACTATCATCACTGTAGCTACATAGGCTTGCTGTGTATATCTCAGATTTGAATGAATGCCATCATCTTGCATAATGATAATGCTAGAATAGTCACCTCATCAATATATTGATCATATATTTCTGCAGCTTCGGAATTGATGTAGCGCGACTCCTTGATAGGACGCCATTGGCTACTTTCTCGTGGTTCTAATTCACACTTAATCAAACTAAATGTAATTGTTCTTCAGGTTGAGCAGGAAGCTTTCACGCGAGAACTAGTTGCAGTCGTCCATCAATGAAGCTCCAACCACAATCTCATAGCTGTTTATAATATTTTTATCAGGCCAGAGCTGTATTTATTGCTAAATAGGCCTAAAATAAAACGGAAACAATATCCACTTTATGTTATTGACGAAGAGTATACAATGAAATACTCCAATTGGACTAAGCTCTAGTTCTGGGTGTTTATGAATTAATTTAAATGTCTTTCTTTTAGATTTGATGTGCTGGTGTTGTGGAAGCCATTGAGACGGTTGAATGGTACGATAAATATCACCAGTTCTAGGTTTAAACAGCTAGGCATTGCTATGATGAAAACGTTTCGAAAGCAGAATGAGCAAGTTTACATCAGTTCCTACGACTACCACATTGTCAGGATCTGACAGTTTAATTGCCGTAATAACATTTAACGTCCCATCATGTACCTCAGTATTTTTTACACTTAAATACCAGTGTTCATTGAATAGTTGAATGGCATTGTTCTTTACCAAAAGTGGTGAATTTGAACATTAAACTGAAACTGTATTGCCCTCCTCCCTGATTCTGTACTTTATCTGTTATATATTCATCTGAGATAACATCGCAGTGTGCATGGAAATGTTTTTGATGTAGGATACATGTGTCTTGCATAGATTATTAGATGATCAATGTTTATTACAAAAGAATATAATAGATGGGTAATAAATACCCTGTATGAATGATAATTAATCTACTATGTCTGGAGGAGACATATAGTTATTAGAGACCCAAATATCTTCACGTCCATCATATGATTTCATCACTTTATATATGGTAAAACTTATTGTCTTTAGCATTAATACCTCTTCCTGCAAAATGGGGTGGTCGCTCCCATACCACTTCAAGCCACAACTGAACCTGATGGGTTATTGTATATTATGTGAGAGCTTATATCTGATTAGAAGCATGCATGACCAGAACCTACTGATTCCTCCTACATTCTACCATATCACGACCACACCTAGAAAGCTTCTGTATTTTATGTTAATCTTCATAAAAACATCACGGTCGTGCTACGAACGGTATTATTGCCCCAATTACCACATATTCTGCATCATATCTTGTTGCAATAGTGTACCCAATAATCTTTCGTGACTTGTTCATGACACTCTATAGCATTTAGTTGCCAAGACTAGGTTAGTTACTAACATCTTCTGAAGATGGTGTATGTTCATACTGTATTTATAAAATAAATTCATCGTCAGTATTTTCAACATTACCCCAGCGTGTCCTCAACCACCAATCTTTTATGCCCAAAACATATATAAGTCAACTTCTGCACCAAATTACAGATATCCGATATCGTGTAACTGTATTTTATCATAGTTATTGATGGTGATATAATCTCATTCAAGTTAGGGGTGTAGAAATATGTGTAGCCTACATTACGGTTTTGTGTGGATCTCTGAGCCGATGGTTGGGACTTTATTCGTTCAATTATGTCTGAAAACTGTGTTATCAGCGCATTACCAGGCTTTCGTACGGTATCTATTCTGATCAAAAATATAAAAATTTAAGATGATACTATTATCTTGATTAGGTAAATTGTCAATCCGATTGAGAAACAAAATTTTTTGTGATGTGCACATTTTACCCAGCAAAATATACCTAGTAACTAGAATCATTAATTGTTGAATTTAAACGACTTCTTGTCTCAATAGGAACGGAACATGTATGTGTGTCATTATTGCCATGGTTATGCAGACCACCTTGATGGATTGACTTCATGTTTTGCCTAATCCTAGTACAGAGTTTGGGCAGGAGGGTGCCACCCGTGGCCAACGCACATTTAAATTATTGCTTTCCTCCTTACGGTACTGTAAGAGCACGATGCAGGTGGATATCACATTGGCCACATACTAATAGGCCTAGAACGGATATATGGTGAGCGACAGGTTATCTAGTGCCGGACAGTGATCAACAATCATAAAATATTTTTTGTCAATAGTCTAAACATTTTTACAACATGCCGGATATTACGTTTGTTTCCCTCGGCTTCTAAAAGTGACATAATCACTTTATTAAATATTCATTATTATTACACTGGCCTACGATGTGTCGTTTTCCTGGCACAACATTTGTTTCCCTCCATAACTTTGTGAAATATTGATAATAGATGTTATCACGGCTTTGAATTGGTTTCCCAGGTGTGAGAAACCTATATGTAGACAACAAAAACACATCTCTACGTTATTTGGAAGCAAAGTTATAGCACATTGCCTTACAGTAGCGGCCATTTTGGATTTTGTCCTCTAGCGGCAAATGCACAAGTTGAAATTCAGAGGACTTCAAGTATGTTGCTCAGGTGGGTTTTAATACACCGAAATGATGTTTTTATGTTCATTGTAAGCCAAGCCGTGATGTTAAGTTGTGACATTTTCACTAATTTTGGCGGCCATTTGTTTTTGAATTTTGAGTAGGAAAAACACAACATATAGCTTGGCATGGGGCAGATTTGGAATCAGCGTTCCCAAATTGTGTAAGAACAACTGCATGCCAAATTCTACTAAAAAATGCCTTACCAAGTTAGAAAATTTCGAAAATGGGCCCTGACTATTATAATTTGCTGTATCATGACATTAAAAAAACTTGCCGTTAAAGACATTTCTCAGAAAACGAGTCAGAATGATCACTGTGGAAGGTAACATAATACACAGAAATGAATAAAAATTCTTTAATAGTATTTATTCATTCATCGAAACACATTCCAATTTCATGCATAGAAAGGTATAAAAAGCCAAGATTCTTTCAACATCAACATAGAAAACACAATTAATGCATACCATTTAAATAAAATAGAGGGGAGAAAAAGCATACGTAACATAATGCTGATAACTAATCTTGACGTGAAACTTATTTTATGAATCGAAAATACATTTGATATTGACCAAATGTGATATAATCAAGTTGCAATCAAGCTCACAGGTAATCTGCGTCCACTTGATAGTACACGATTCCACAGTCAAATATTGTCAATCACAGATTCTCAAATGACCTCAAAATTCATGTCAAAAATATAATTTACTCTCCAAAGACAATTTTGTATATAGTAACAATATAATACTTCATTATCAGGCCAATCTTCATTATCATATCAGAATATTCGATCAAATATTTTAAACATAAAACACATTTTGCATTTTACCATTACTATATTGAATTACATTCGGTGCGGTCATTACCAATGTGCATAATACATTCCAGCCAGATCCAAGATAATGTTACACATGTATTGTGTTCACAATCTAGTAATTGTTGCCCATCTTAAATATAGTACATATAGTACATTCTGATGATATTTTTTGATGTGACCCAATATAAGATAAAAAAATTAGGTATTCAATTATATTAATCATTTAAAACAATTAATCAGAGAACTGATTTTGACTTCTCTGCTAAGGAATAGATTGTTGCTGTACATGTATTTTTTTCAGATAGAAAATTTTACATGATACACCAAGAATGTTTCTCTGTAGAGTCCTTTATTATTAGTACAATGTTATCATATCAATGTACTACAATTTTAATAGGAAACCGTTCACTTCATGATATCTAGTTACAAATGCTCATTTATTACATCATATTATCGCTGCATTTCATCTTCAGCGCGCTAATACCAGCTTTATTCAGTCGGAATTAGTGATTGTGCTTAGTATAATGATTTCAACACAAATAATTTTCAAAACGTTGTTGCACATGCGTTCACAAATTAAAAAGTCTGCTTCGTTTTTGTGAATAAATTCAATGCAAAATATCTAAATTAGTATGTGCAGGAAATCTATAACTGACATGTGAAACGACGTGACAAAATCAGATCAGTTATACAAATAAATTAAAAAAATTCATTTTGAATCTGTATCAGTTTAACCCACAAAGCCATACTTTATGCGGAAAAACCTTGCATTGAAACAATTGCTGCATATTTTGCAAAGTATAAATTGCACTGCTATATCTGTAGTGTTCATTAGACAAAACTTGAACAAAGTACAACAATGCATTTGTGATTTTTATATTTTTTGCTTGGGATAAATGACGCTTTGCAAATGAGCAAAAAAGCAAAATAAAATATTTGTAAGCAAAGGGCAAATAGACCTGCATTTATTGCTTCTCAAAATTTAAAATTTCGCATTGCCAAGCCATTTCTCAACACGAGTGTCACAAAAACTTGTTCGCCCAGCAGTCAGTTTGCCTCTCTGAATAGTTCCAACACAGACAACATTTGGTCACCCAGTTGTTGTCAGGCTGCTCACCAGGGCCATGTGTGTGGTCTTCATCTATAAAACGTCCGTTATTCATCAGTATATGTCAGAGGTTTGAGAGAAGAGCCACTAGGCACACCATGGACAAAGTGAAATATGGAAAGGACAAACTTATTGAATGTCACTTCCATGTCTAAGCGGTCCCCGTTCGCAGTGCCAGTAAATGTAGTCAGGAGGTCACCACATCTTAGGGGATGAGCACAAGATGAGTGCAGAAATGGATCAAAAGCCACAAGCAAGTTGCAAAGCTTGACGATCGACCTACTGGGCGACCATCGGTCTTTTGCCTGGGCTAAATACGTGTATGTTATCAAGAAGGGGGGATAAGACAGTCATGCAGGCGACTGAAAAACTGGGTAAAACAGTCTCCAAGAAAACAGTCCTGTGCCAGTCAACTGAAGTACTTGTGTGAGGACATACAAACGAATCAAAACCCCAAGCTGACAGAAATCAAACAAGGGAAGAGACTGTGTTTCTTAATTTTTTGTCAGGGGATACTGAATGAGAAGGTGTTCAACAGTTGAGCCCCATGCTTGAAGCAGCTGATATCATCAAGAACAGTGAGGGAGTGAGGGGCAACATTCAGCCCTCAATTCTCAAGAACTTGGTTCACTCCATGCCTGAAAGACGAAGTTGTGCCTCAGATGAAAGGGGGATACAGTGGTTACTATATTGGATGTCTATATCAGCACTTGTTTGTTTTATGTTGTTTTTCGTAGAGCGAACAAACTTTTGGGACACTGTGTAAAGCACACAAACACTTACAACAGAGTGCTTTGCTTGTGCAGAGTGTTTTGAGTAGCTTTACTCTTGTTACTAGGAAGTTACTGTACATGTACCAAAATATAAATGTTACTACAAATTTGAAATGTAGCATTGAGCTTTTGTGTCAATTCTACGCATAATATAACAATAACTAATTCATCTGTTAGGTGTTAAAAGGTGCTTAGCTGGTAAAAAATGAACATTTTCATACAATATGTGATTTGCATTTTGTATGGTATGAAACTCAAACATCCAAGCTTCTCACAAGATACATATTGATTGTTCTGCTCTGCTAATATGACTGTTCATCACATGTTTATTTTTTACGAACAAAAGGTCCTTTGCTGAATGTTGTTAAAATAATCCATTGACAGATGATATATTGTGATCTGATATGGCAGTATCAGCCCAGCGTGTACAGTCCAGTAGCGGGCTCAAGCACTGGTCTTCCATAGGTAAACACAAACTTATAGTAGACAATCTGCTATGAGAAAAAATGCTGACTGCATTGCTTCACGTTTTAAGTCCTGAAAAACATATGTCTATGTGAAGTATAATTGTTTCTAATTAGATAACAAATAATTGTGGTGAAATTTCATTATGAAAAAACAGCACAAAACAGCATGCATAATTTTTTTAAATATATTAAAATATTCCACTGAAAATAGTTGAGCCAGTAAATATGTCAGATTTGTACACAAGCCTACACATTATTACTGAAAAAGAGCATTAACATACAGAAAATCTCTTTGTTACTTCCATCCAAGGAGAATATGCAATTACAGATATCATGGTTCCACTGGTTTACTATTTCAAAATGGTATATTGTTTTGAAGAAGTATTTAAAATATATCTTTCTCTTTATTTAATATTTCTCTTTATTTTCTCTCTATTTAATATAATAGTTTTATCACCATTTCAAAGTGCCATGACACTAACCTGTATTCGCATAGATATTGTAGAAAGCTCACTGAGATTTAGCTTTGACAGGAACAGCAAGTTTCTTCATTAATGCATAAACAACACCAAAATTCTAAAACAAAATTGAAAGACAGTTAGAGTAGTCTCTGAGTCTCCTTACATGTAGCCTAAATGATTCTGTTTTGTTTATTGTTTAGTGATTTGAGTGAACAACAATTATTTATACAAAGCAGCTGATATCTAGGGTTTTATTTTTATATCTGTGATGGGTTATCTGTGCGCAAAACCAGACATTTTATTTCATATTATTGTCCTAGATATCATGTGAAAATTAGAGAGAAATTTGTGAAAAAACTGTCATTTTTATTTTTATTTCTGCAAAATTTGTGATGGATTATTCTTACATGAGGGCTTTGATGGTTTTTTATAATCATGGTCTGTCAGTTCTGCATTGTTTTCAAGATAACCACAAATTACTCAATAGAAATGGCTAGTTGTTACTTCAATCTTTTCAATTTGTTTCACATGTTGAAAACAACCAACCATCAGAAGCTATTAATTTAGGCACTTTCAATGGGTTTTTTAAGGTCTGTGACAATATAATGTGCTTTTCATATTCTTACCATGCCACATTCAAGGTGAATTTTTTTAACAGCCCTAATAATATTATTTTTGTTAGCTTACGGTAACTAGGGCCAAAGGCCTCATGTAGCTGGGGCAAAGGGGAATAGTACAAATTGTTCACTTATAAGGGTGTCATTCAGAATGGCATATTCGCTCATAACGGCATGCCCTTATATGCGTATCAAATCTGTGATTTTGATAAATTTTTGATAAAATTTTACTGTTGATCGCAACACACGCCATGCAACGGTGACAACAGTAAATGAACGAGGAATGTTGTGTGCTTATTTTATCTATATCATGACTGATATCCTCCTGTCACAGCTTCACCTTGACTGAGGTTGGAAATGTCCCAATTTTAAGAAAACATAAATTTCGCTATAATATTGTTGATTTTTTAAAACTACAAATCGGGAGAATAGCCTTCGGCTAATGTTTGTATTGTTCATAAAAAACGATAGATATGATTTGATTTGATAGCTTATTATGCCTTGAGTGCGGGGGCCCTAGGGTAGTGGTTAGCACCGCTGCCTTTCACGCTAGAGTTCGGGGTTTGTTTCCCGGTCTCGGCGGTTTGAAAGCAACAAAAATGTTTCTTCCACATCCACTCGTAATACTCAGTATTGTGGGGAGGCACCGTGACCGAAAGGTAGCGTGCTCGGCCTCAGACCTCTAGGGTGTAGTGTCTGGAGGGCAGTGTCATCTGATTCATCTCATCATCCTCAGGATGTTCTCCTGGCCCAATTTAGCCTGTATGTGCACAAAAGTGGCCCGAAGCTCGATTCATTTCATTTCATTTACACATGCCTTATCACCACAAATTTTTCTGCTAAAAAAGAACAGTTCAAGAGCATTCCATAGAGGGCTCCGCTCCTAATAGGCCTATGCGTATCAAATCTGTGATTTTGATAAAATGGTGATGTTTTGTTGTTGACCGCGACAAACGTCATGCAACATGTTTTTTTTTAATTTAATGTGTTTATTCTATCACTATCATGACTAATATAAATGGATAATTAAAGGATGCTCATACTCTTGTCACAGCTCGACCTTGACTGATGCTGGAAATGTCCCAATTTTAAGCTAGTTAGTCCTGTCGGACAGTAATAGGCTATTTCGTCTGATGTTGTCCAAACCAGCATTGGTCGACTGTTACCGGTGGTTACACAGTATGTGCTTTAGGCCTAACGTCATTGCCTGCCAGATGCTACATGTAGGCCTACATCACATCAAAATTAGATTTGTCCACTTTGCATGTAATTTTGAAATGAATGGCTAGACTACAATGAGAGGAAAATTATAATAATACCCCACAGCTATGATATCAAGTATCATGGCAAGGGGTGGCATATCTTGAACATCAATTTTTGCAGATATATGCCTATGGGTAGGGGATACTGGGGCACCTTGAGACGGATAAATTCGAACCCTCCAAACATATATTTAATTTTTTTAATAATTTTTTTTTAAGACACATATGGATACACCTTGAGACCCCCCTGGGGCAACTTGATACACCATATTAGGTACCTGAAGACAACGTGGATCTAGCTAAAATCAAGATTTGAATACTACATATACCTGTAGCTAAAGCCTGCAGTTGGCTAATGCTAGATGTTGCAGTGACAATATGTGCCTGAAAAAGGTGGGGGCACCTTGAAACACTTTCGAGGCACCTTCACTGAGATAGACTCGGGGCACCTTGAGACAATTTTGGGGCACATTGAGACACCCTGACTGACAGATATTGAGCATCCTAAAAAAGTAATTTTCGTGTAAAAAATGGACCTAAGTTTAAACAGGGTGGAAAATGGAAATTGGTTAGTTTTGGTACCATTGACCAGCTGGCGAACAAATCGCAATATTTTCTGTTAAACAGGCCTGTCTTAATATATGAGGTCCCAAGGTGCCCCAGTCTCCCCTATAGGCCTACTTTACAGTGAGATTATACCATTCATACATAATATACAGTAGGCCTATATTAACAATAAACATAATAGGCTATGTGACAATGTTACTAAAAGATATTAAGCAGTCTGCATTGTACTTGAATTTCAAGTCATAGTTGCAACTGACATGGTAACACTGCTTTGACAGAAAACAGTGACTTAATTCAGCCTTTCAGGAGTCAGGGACGCACCATTAGATATATTGGGGGGGGGGTAGAGATTTTGTTGATTGCAAACTTTTTTTTTACCTTCGCAAGAAAACATTTTTTTTTTTGTGATGAAAGTCCGACAATTTTTTTTTAAATTTTCGTTGAAGAACTGAAATATATATTTTTGTCGTATGCCTTTCCTATTATGTACGTTACCATTTGGTGGTTTTTCTGGTCAACATATTTTTCATCAATTTCGACAACAAACTTTTTTTTCTGACCACATTTTCAACAAACTTTTTTTTTCATTTTTTTTCTAGGCCCTCCCTCCCCCCACATATCAAATGGTGCGCCTATCAGATGGCTTAGTATTTCAACCAGACTCTTTCCCCCTTCCAGCTTGATAGGCCAGCCTACTCCAATTGAATGTGATGCAGGGGTAACCATGTGGCGCTGAATTGAGTCTGCCAGCAGCCTACCCAGACAGACGTTGAGATTTTGTGCATTAGCATGATTAGTAACGTTAGTAGGTCAACACCATCCCCCACAGGGGTGAGCCACATTGTAGCCCTGGAAGAGCCCACACCAACAGTGACAACCCAAGGTCTGTCCACAATCTTCAGTTGCAAATTTTTTTTGCTACGTTGTGTTGTATTGGTTGTATCGGGGTTTACAACTTATTTACAATGTATTATGTAGGTCTACGACAGGAAAATTGGGAAACAAGGTGTGTATATGTCTATGAGGTGACAATCAGACTCAAAGATCATGCTGATCAGCTGTGGTGTGTAACGTTAGTGCCTATACCCCAGTCTACGACGCTGGACCAACGTTATTCACTGTCTTGTGTCGAGACTAGATGAACAACACAACATTGATTATAGGTGCTCAGCAGACCCAATGCGATTTAATGCTGGACCAGCGTCTGCGACATCGGACCAATATTGTATCGGCATTGGGTCAACGCATCGTGGTAGCGCTATGTTCGCATAGGCTGTTGTAATACACTGCTACCAACGTGGTTGCTGGGTTGACCTGAAACCTTGCGGGATAACGATAATAATGGTAACTGAATACCACCCCTCCCTCAGTTCATCTGCAGTGGGGTCCCAGCAAAACTGCTGTTTCAATGGCGGGCCAGCGTCTAAGACATTGGGCCAACATTAAAACAGTATTGGGTGAATGAAACTTGTTTGTTGGGGTGACGTGTTGTAGTTATGTACAGATAATTTTGACCTGGTTAGGTCAGCTATTGAGGTCAGACATGTTTTATAAATGATGTCATTGCTGGCCAATCAGCATGCAGTATGTCCCAGGGGGGAAATCCTTGAGACCAATAGGGCATACCATATTTGGAGAAGGATGTCAGCTATTGTATCACATTTTAAATGATGTCATCGCTGGCTAATCACTGATCAGGATACAAACCCTTCTTCCCAGAATAATGCTTGTTACCGGGCCCTGTAATTTGCATAAGTTGCGCCCAATCAGAACATAGCTAATTGATTATGCTGGACAAGGGCCATTGCTGATCAGCCAATACCATTTCTGTTTGGAAAGACTTGAGTACTAACCTACTACCAGTAGTTAAGGGACCATGAACATCGAACAGTCTTGTTTTGTATCAAACTGATATAAGAAGCTGTATGCGTATATGTATCTATTGATAGGGTCCCCAAAACTAAGGCCAATGGTCAGATTTATGAATGGAATTCACCCATCTATCAGTTTTATGATTGAAATGACGTCACGTTTTGTCTCAAATTCAGAGACCAGATTCTGATAATAATGTACCTGGGCGTCAGGTTATCAGTCACATTTAATAGGAAAAATATACAGGTATAAGGTTTTATTCACAGATAAATAAGACAATGTATTGTGTTTCAGACTTACTTGCATTATGAAATAGAGGACGGCTAGGTATGCAGAAATACCCAGTGCCAAAAACAGATCAAACACAGCTGGTTTAACACTGAAAAAAAGACAATTTCTAATTATGTACTTCTAATTACACCTTTTTACATCTTCTATTTGCAATTACGCTTGAGTGTTTAACCCTTTCACCACCAAATTATTCAATTAGAATTTACACCCACTTAAAGTTGTGTCTCGCTGACGCGATCCACAACTTCAAGTGAGTGAAAATTATGCAGATTTGACAAAATGGAGATCAACTCTTTTCAAATCGTGCTGATTGATGTCACATTATGGCTTTAACATGTTTAAAAGGCGGCACTGAATGTGGTAATTATCAAGTGAAAAAGCGAATATATTCAGCACCAGCAGTTAAAGGGTTAACAAAATCGGGACATTTACATTCCCTTTAACCCTTACAGTGCTAAGCACGACTATAGTCGACTCTAGTCTGTTTTATTAGCATGTTCAATTACAGCTATTATAAAAAAACGTGTGTTTAAACATCAAGATTAGTAAATATTTGGTCTTAAATTATTCGAGTAATTTTTCACCCACTCGAAGTGTGGAAAATTTACATTATTCGGCCTAATTTAGTGCTTTTAGGGTTAAGCCGAGTTGTGACATCACCTAGCAAACACGGGATGTTTAACTAATGTTGTTTTGATGTTGAGCCAGCGTCGTAGATGAAGGGCCAACATCAAAACAACATTGGTTAAATGTACCATGTTTGCTTGGCAATGTAAAAATAAAATGACATGGCTGTTAACCCTTTAAGTGTTAAAATACAAATATTTTTAAAGGCAAGATAATTTCAATTAAAATTACAGTGAATCACAACAGTGCAAGATTTAACCAATATAGAAATTTGATGAGCTATTTTTGAGTCCATCTATCTTCCCATACATTGCCTTTTATGAGGTCCGGTAATGTTACAGTAGAACATGCTATGAGCAGCCACCCTAGTGACACTGGAAAATTGGCCTTTTAAGGCCAGTGGCTGCTCATACGAGGTTCATTTGTTTATAAAATGTCATTTTGGGGAAAGGTCTCCCATAGGATGTTGGCTGCTTATAAGAGTGGCTGCTACTAGCAGTTTCTACTGTATTACCACTTCAGAGATTGGCCATTGTAGCAACTAGTGCTCGTTTATTTGGATTGCTCGACAGCTTGTGCTCGTGGCCTTTATGTAGGGCCTACATGAGTTTTTTGGTATTACATGCTTGTTCAAAGAAATTATGCGACCTTCAAAAATAATCATATTCAAATTGTATCTGGAGTTGTACGAGGTCTGTCACATATGGATATGAAAGTGATGTAACTTGTGGATGTAACTTGAAGGTGTGGAGATATTGTGACGACAGAGAGTTAAAAAATGTACACTTATATTGCAGTCATGGAAGAGGTATAAAATGTGATGCATGCGATATTGCAAATATGCCTCAATGTAGTAGAATTCTGGATTTCATACATCCAGGGACAGTAACTTAGATTTTTAGCATAAACTCACCTATAGGCATTCATGGTATACTCTGCCCCACTGTAGAAGACAAACTCAGGATCTCTGAATGACAACAAATATAAATCATTTTCAAATACCGTATGTGAAACTCATCTTAAAAAAGATATTTAAAAAAATTCATGTTATATAAATTCGGATTAACACTTTGTTTAACATCAATCATTAATAATATGATCATTTCTTAACATCTATATGGGCATAGTGGCACAGACTCTAGCCTAAACCACTTTCTAAGTCGTCATTATTCATAAAATCCACACAATCCAGACCAAAATTAACAATTCTTACTTCAATTAGTATTTTCTGTGGCTTTAGGGGACAGAAAATTATGACATCACAATATGTTATAATAATTTTTCTTCATAAGCGTTTGCTAAAACAAGTAATTTAATTATCTTTGATACTAAACAATTAAGTTATTGTCTTAACATTGGTCTCAGTAATTTAAAACATGACTTGACAATAAATATTTTCCTACCGCTTGTCTGCCTTGAAGCTATGTCTCTGTACATCTTTAAGATGTTTTGCCATTGCTTGTTCTAGAACTGTGATTAAAGGACTAGACTTGCTCATCAACTGAGCTGCTCTAGACTGGCTGCCCAAGTAGTCAAGCCAGGCTTCCACCACCGACTCCTCTACTTGCTACAAATTAATAAAACCGTTGGTGGTAGATGCTCAGGTGATAAAATAATTCAATTTCTGATATGTCTAGTTTTCATATAGAAATATTTTTCGTCATTTGAAGCTGTAAATTGTGTTAGCAATTAGAGATTTAAATGAATAAAAAAACACATATAAAAATTCAGCTAAGTGTTAAAATGAGATTTTATTAAAATGGTTTTAAAAATATTTAAACAATATAACATTACTCTGTATGCTTCATTCCAATTGAAATAATTGCTGTAACATATCATTGCAGATAAAAAAAAATTGCAGTGACTATTGAATTGACCAAGAACACTAAATATTGTGTTGGTTAGTACAACAATGCCATCAGCATTCACACAACTTGAACAAATATTCGGAATAAAAAAAAGCTTCTAAAATTGATAAAATGTCATTTGATGATGTAAATTGTGTCAACAATTCCAACTTGACCCTTTATCCAACGGTCCGGTTATATTTATTTTATTATTTTTTATTAGCACATTAAATATAAATTTTCGAGCATGGTAAAAATAAAAGGTGACATCAATCAACAAAATTTCTAAATCGTTTACCTCCATTTTTTACCTCAAATCTAAATAATTTTCACCCACTTGAAGTTGTGGATCACGAGAGCGAGACACAACTTCTAGTGGGCCAAAATTCCAATGAAATATGTTGGCGGTTAAAGGGTAAACCATTAAAGTGCTATTGTCCCTCAAAGAACAGAATTAGACTGAGAAACCAGCATTAAATTAGCTAGATTGGAATTTGTGTTGGTTCAATTTGTATATATTTAAGTAATTTTTAACTAATTTGAGTTGTGGGTGGCGAATAAAAAAACATCAAGCTGTGCTATGTTGAAAAGACACTACAAAACATACCAGCCCTTCACTGAATATGTCCACATCTCCATCTTCACTCAAGTTGAACACTTGACGAGCGAGCGCCTCGGCAGTAACTCTTATATTCTGCACCAGACCCGACACATTAATACCATCTCTGCTGAAATCAACACAAAGTGTTACCAACAATGTATTTCTCTGAACTCAACTAGATTAGCCACTAAAAATCTGATAAGGTATGCAATGCATGCATGTTACAGCTGAGTAAATCAAATAATTCAATTTACACTATGAAGTTGTATCTCGCCACTGCGGCCCCCAACTTCAAGTTGGTGATATTTGTGATAATTTTAGAGCAAACATATGCAAGTCTTGATGTTTAAACACTCATTTCAACCTTAAACCCTGTCATCACGGGGACCGTCTTTATACATCAGAATCTGATGTCCGTAAACATCAGAAAGACGATCCCGGACTGAAATTATTAAATTATTTATAATGGTTGTAGACCCATAACATAGGTATTCAAATGAACCAGAAAAAACTAACTAAGACATTTATGATGATTTCGAATTGAAAAAAACATTTAGTCTCCATGGTTTAAACAAAAATATTTCGGTGTTTAACCCTTTAAGCCCTCACGATGCACTAAAGCATCATTTTAATTCCCTGAAAACAGACTTAATTTTTCTACAACCAAGGGTTTCAGAATGGAAATTTCCATGAAACTGGTTTACCAATACATGGCAATTTTCTTTATTATTTAAACAACATCAAATCAACTTCATTCACTACAAGTCGAGAATTGCGGCTTGTAGTGGATGAAGATGACAATGGTAAATTCAGGCTTGAAAGGTTTAAGGGTTAACTCACCTGGTGTCTAGGAGAGTTTGTCTGGCTGGCTTTTTGTAATCCTCGTGACTGGAAAGAGTGAAGGCTGGCAGGCGACGAATGCTAAAACGCTCATGTTCCCAGGCCAGATAGTCTTCTGCCAAGTTGATCTTTTTATGTCTCATTTCAACACTTACTGGGCGAGGCTGCTCCTTACCAGCTAACTCTAGATGCTACAAAAAAGTTTCATCAAGATTGTTGATAAGATCCAAATGTACTTTTCAATTACATTAAATTATCTTTCATGGTCGTACTAGAACACTATGTTATTTGCTTTTTCTCACTGAAATATCAGATGAACACTTGACAAGTTGACATATCATAAATGTATTTTCAAGGATTATAAAGTTAGGTTTTATGATAGTGGTGTGCTATTATTTAAAGCTACACAATCAGGCTGAAATCATAAAAAAAATCTGTATTTTTATTTCGGCTTCTTAATATGACCATCTAATGTAAACATGCCAATTGACTAGAACTACGTTAGTTTTTTAATTTTTGTGTTGCGCATTTACAAGTTAAGCGAGATATAAAGACAAAATTCCTGTATTTTTTATTTTGGACATGCATGTCCGTAATAAGTAATCATTAATTGTCAGACATCACCGAGCAAACGCTTTCAAATATAAAAGCTGATAAAGCTATTTTCAACAGGCAACATTTAAGACTCAAGCATTGAATAACATAACTCAAATATCAAATAATAAACCCTGGAGTGAAAAGCAGCGAAAAGTCTTCACTTCGGAATAGTGTAGTCGTCATTTAAGCACGAATGAACATTGTGTGTATATTAAAAGGGGATTAGCTATGTCATGCCACTTCTCACTGTCATAACAATAAATCAAATATGGCTTAAGAGAATAGTTGTATGTTCCGCATGAGTTAAAAAATATATACATGCAGTGTACGGAGCAAAACTAGCTCATGAATAACTAGTTCATAACCCTCCAAGTAGCCAGTTATTTACTCTTTATTTTCATTCCCCTTATAGAAATTCTCATCCCAAGGCAGCCATTGACATTACCGTCCGACCGGCTGCCCGAGGCACGTCAAAAAGGCCAGATAAACTGTCCACATTGGCCTCCCGGTGGTCGGGTAAAATTTTCATAGTTTTAGCCCTACGCTCCACTTCCAGGTCCAGTTGAAAGTCACCAGGGCAGACAAAAATCACAGTTTACCTGCACCGTTGTCTAGTATAAAAAAATACTAATGTCAATGGCTGCCAAGGTGAATAAAAATAAACTGATTTAAGAAAATACCCAAGTGCAAATCTCAAACCAACCCTTGTGCTGCTGGGCCCGTATATATATATATAAGATTTCAGACATGTTTTAGATCAATAGAAATATCACACAAATTAGATAAAAAAGATTTTAGTTGATGCTTAGTTGATCCAATAATTCTATATTGTCTATATTTTTGAAAAAAAATGTTTTTCATCATATGAAGCTGGAAATTGCGTTAGCAAAGAAAAAAGCAAACAACTCAGCAGGACAAGGGTTAAAGTTAAGAACATCCTTTTTATGATTATTATCAGGAATAGATTTATACTATTTTTCATTTCAATTTCATTCAAAATATGGCAATGCTATGTGGTGCATAAATGTGATGAGGGAGCTTTAATTGGTTGATGGATAAAGTTGATAAAGCTGAGCAGAATGATTAAAAATATGTGCGTTACCTTGTAAAAGAGGTCTCCCGTAGAGCCTTCTCGCGGAGGTTTGGACACATGCAGGTTAAGATGTGGATTGCTTCCTAAGCTGTCAAGACACAGAACATAGGATACGTCCAGCAGCAAACTACCCTCTGCAAAAGGAAAAAAAAACTTGCAGGTTAAAGTTCAAAAATTCAAAAAGTTTGTACCATAAAAAAATTATTAACCCATTCACCTGTTCTCATCCCATATTTATGGTACAGCATCATGTACCATATAATAACAAAAAAAAACCAGTACAATACCAGGGGTTACGACAAAAAACAAACAAATATATTTTCCATATTTTGCTGTCATTTCAGTTAAAATAAGCCATTTTAAGCACTAAAATTTGAAACTCCCCAACCCCTATTGAACCCCCCTCCCCCCACTCAAACACTCAGAAAATTAGAGTCAATTTTAACTGAGGAAGAATTTTTAAGAAGCAGCAAATAAAAGAATTCTGTGTTAATTGTGTATCCTGATACTGATGTACACCTACTTAAAACTAGTTACCGTGAAGATCAGAGTAGCATGTCACCAAGTTTTATTTTTGACAAATGCCACTGCTCTAATATTACTATGTTTACACAATGAAATGTTTACATAATGAAAACATTTGACAAAGAATATCAAAATAGAAACTAATCCTTTGGCTTCCTAATTCTCTGGTGCTTTCTTTTTGTACATGTATTGGAGGTGCCTGATCAAAATCTTATAATGCATCTTAATTCTTATACAAAAAATACACATCCAACATAACATTCACCTGCACTATCCAGCTGATCTTCAATCCACCTCTTCGTTCCTTGATAATTGAATTTACCTCCAGCAGTCAACAGGAAGACCAAATTAAATATGTTACTTATTAAGGAACAACAAAACAAATACTTGAGTAAATAACTGTCACTCTACAGTTTATTCCTTAGAGTACAAAACATTTTGCAAATTATGGGTTAACCCTTAGAGTTAGAGCACTGATCGACTACAATGATCAGTCGCAGGGCTAACTAAGTATTAACCCTTTGACTTCCAGGCCGGGGTGCATGCCAGGATCCAGATATACTGGTGTAGGAGTTCTATTTTTCGTCATTTGAAGCTGGAATTGCTAACGCAATTTCCAGCTTCAAATGACAAAAAATACATAAATGTAGTATATATTTGACGAAAATTTGTGTCATTTTATGGTTACGTTCATTGACGAATGACGACGGAAATTTCTGTCATGTATGGTAGTGAAAAGGTTAAAAGCTGATATATCTTTGTCTGTGCAATAGATATTTTTCCTAACTTACATTTTACAATTCAAAGTAATTTTCAGTCACTTGGAAGTTGTGTATCACACTAGCAAGACACATAGCTTTTCATAGCTCAGAGCTCTAAGGGTTAAGTTACTAAAAGTTCAAAATAATCATACAAAATGATTATTTTCAACACAAACATTGATACCTGTATTATAATATTTTATTGTGCTCAAGTGTTGTATAGCTATATGCCAAATATCTAACAACACATTTCAGATTTAGACACACGAAAACACAAGACATTACACATGAAAATAAAACAAAATATAGAAAAAATAAATGAATTATAAATTAAACATTCAGCCAAATTATATTCAAAGGATACTTGGCATGAGTTCTTGAATTGGTGAATAGCTTGGAAAAAAGTCTTGCCAGTTCCAGTAGTGCCACTACTCCACTGCCATTCGAATCCACTCCTTTTGCAAGAGCCTGAAAAGCCAGAGAGATAAATAAATTTGAAATACAATAAAAAATGAATACTATGTATACAGCATAAAAAGAATGAAGTCTGAGACTTACCGGAGCAATAGCATAAGCATCATAATGAGCAACAAGGGCGATAGTTGGAAGTTGCTCCTCTATACCATGGCCTGTCAGCTTTCCCTGTCAAACAAGACAAAATAAATAACTATTACTATCACTTTCCCGGCTAGTGATGCATAAATCTGAAAAAATTATTGGTTAGGAATTTTCTCATACAAATTGTAACTTAACATATATATCCTTATCATAATGTATAGACATTTTTCTAATCAATCGGAAATTTGAAAAGCAAATGGGCAGCCCTGTGTATACCAGAGATGCAAATTCACATACGCCCGGTCGCCCGTGGCGACAAGAATTATGTAAGGGCGATTGTAAATCAGCATGTCACTAGCCCTGCTGGCGACTGATTCCCTGTGCGGTCCGCAGATCATTTGTGGCTATTTTACGCATAACTGCAGAGCGCCGCACAGCATGTACAGGCGTCGTCGTCGTGGAGCGCTACAGAGAGTTGTTTCGGCTCACACGTGATTGTGTGTATCAGAGACTTTTACGTTTGAGGAGCACAGAAGCGCACATAATTCAAGATTCACTAAAAAGTGAGCAACTAAATCAAGTTTGGTGCTGACACACGTGGACATAAAAATCACGTTCACCAAGTTGCTAAACAAACAAACTACTGACCAGTAGGCCTACGGCCTGGTCAATCAGCGGTGCGTGGGCGCGTGTATTGCATGGCGCCTGATCTGCGGTAGCCATAGCAGCCCACAGCGTCGTGGTTCCCAACATTTGTTTCACCCTATATTTCACAGTTCAAAATGGCGCTGATCAAGAAGATCATTTATCTAGTTTGCTGACATACATGCATGCTGACAACATTTCATTGCGCAACGAGCTGTGGGTGAATAGATGCAGTCTTGAATTGTTGCTGATTCTAAAAGACTCATGCATTATTGGCCTGATAAATCAAGCATTAATCTTACATAAAAACGTCTGCAAAAGCGTCTTGCAATTTTGTGTGAATACAAGCTGTGGCTAATACTCCAGTTTCAGTCACACATAGGGCTGCCGCTGGCGCATGTATGTCTGCGCAGAAACGATGTGAGTAACTGGGCATAGGGGTGCTGAGATTTAAGAATGTCTAACCATGCTAATAGGCCTAACACAAACTAAATTACACCCCCAGAAAGGCCTAAAATACACCTGAGATAACCTTTTTATCCCTGTTATTTTATGCCTTGCTGTGTCATGATGCCATAGAGGCTACAGCTCCATAGACTTCCCTTCTTCTTTGTTGATAGGTCTACATATCAAGTTCAGTTACCTTGAATAGCCACTATACATGATATGAAAGAAGAAAAATAGGCCTATATATTTTTTTTCAAGTACGCTTATTTGACATTATTTTTATGTTTAAAATGACTGACTTTATTATATTTGCAGAACGGTTTACGTTTTTTTGAGATGGCCCCTTTTTTCACCGAAGTGGGCAACATGACCCCCTCTTTCTCCAAGTTGGAATGAACACTAGTGAGCCAATGTCGGATTAAATTAATTGTCTGTACATGTAATAACTAAGAATAGCCAATTAAATCTAAACGAACAAGACTACATAAGTCCAGGAGCTCCCGCTCCGAATTAGAATTTGATTTAAGCAATTTTGTATAGGGTTATTAATGTAGTCCTAGTCTAGGTCAAAAATCAAGACGCAAGACAACTAGGTCTAAGAAGCCCAGTCTAAGAGTAAGATAAGAACTAGACAGTCTGTCAGAGATTGCAAACCTCCATTGAAATTAATGATCCTAATCAGTATCCCAGTAATGGTCTACCTATCTGGCATGGTTTACCCGATATCAGGCCGATCGAGTTAACTAATAGCTGATTTACGGTCATTTTGAATTCGATATAAATTAGTTAAAAATTTAGGGTGCATCCTCCCCCGAAACCTCAAATTTTGTTTTATAGTAATGGACTAAATCTAACACAGTTTGCAAAATATTGGGCATGTGAAAGTAAATAATGGCCGATAGGGGGCCATTTTGAATTTGATCAAGTCAGAATTTTTCAAGATGCATCCTCAGCTGAAATCTCACATTTCATTCTATAGTAATCCTCTAGCTATCTAGCATGGTTTACCAAATATCGGCCATGTGAAAGTGAATAATGGCCTAAAGGCGGCCATTTTGAATTTGATCAAGTCAAAATTTTCCAAGATGCATCCTCAGCTGAAATCTCACATTTCATTCTATAGTAATGGTCTAGCCATCTAGCACGGCTTACCAAATATCGCCCATGTGAAAGTGAATAATGGCCGATAGGAGGCCATTTTGAATTTGATCAAGTCAAATTTTTTCAAGATGCATCCTCTCCTGAAATCTCACATTTTGTTTTATAGTAATGGTCTAGCCATCTAGTACGGTTACTGAAAACCGGCTATGTGAAAGTGAATAATGGCCGATAGGCGGCCATTTTGAATTTGATCGAGTCAATTTTTTCAAGATGCATCCTCTCTTGTAATCTCACATTTTGTTTTATAGTTATGGTCTAGCTATCTAACACGGTTTACCAAATATCAGCAATGTGCAAGTAAATAGTGGCCGATAGGCGGCCATTTTGAATTCGATTGAGTCGAAAGTTTTCAAAAGGCATCCTCTCTCGAAACGTCACATTTTGTTTTATAGTAATGGTCTAGCTATCTAGCACGGTTTACCTGATATCAGGCCTATTGAGGTAAATAATGCTGATTGTCGGCCATTTTGAATTCGTAAGTTAAAAATTTTCAGGGTGCATCCTCCCCCGAAAACTCACTTTGTTTTATAGTAATCAGGTAATGGTCTAGCCATCTAGCACGGTTTACCAAATATCAGCCATGTGAAAATGAATAATGGCCGAAAAGGCGGCCATTTAAAATTTGATCAAGTCAATTTTTTTCAAGATGCATCCTCATCTGAAATCTCACATTTCGTTTTACAGTAATGGTCTAGCCATCTAGCACGGTTGACCAAATAACGGCCATGTGAAAGTGAATAATGGCCGATAAGCGGCCATTTTGAATTTTATCGAGTCAAATTTTTTCAAGATGCATCCTCTCCTGAAATCACACATTTTGTTTTATAGTAATGGTCTAGCCATCTAGCACGGTTTACCAAATAACGGCCACGTGAAAGTGAATAATGGCTGATTGGCGGCCATTTTGAACTTTGACAAAATGATTTTTTTCAAAATACATCCTCTCCTGAAGCCTTACAATTTGTTTCATAGTAATGGTGTAGATATCTTGAGCGGTTTTCATGATATTCCACAATATCAGGCCTGTCGAGGTGAATAATGGCTGATAGGCGGCCATTTTGAATTTTATCAACTTCAAATTTTTCAGGATGCATCCTCTCCTGAAACCTTACAATTTATTTGATATTAATGGTGTAGCTATCTTGAGCGGTTTTCAAGATATTCCGCAATATCAGGCTTGTCGAGGTGAATAATGGCCGATAGGCGGCCATTTTTAATTTTATCGACCTGAAATTTTTCAAGATGCATCCTCTCCTGAAACCTCACAATTTGTTTTATAGTAATGGTGTAGCTATCTTGAGCGGTTTTCATGATATTCCACAAAATCTTTCAGTCGGATTTGCCGATGTTATAAATTAGGTCAAAGTGCTGGGTCAACTTCAAGGTCAAGGTCCAAAAACCTGAAAAGGCACAACTAGGGACCTTAGAGAACATGTATGTGCAATATGACTGTCATCGGCCCAGTACTTTTCGAGATCTGCTCCGGAAACAAAGTGCGCGTCAAAACGTCTAAATAGGTCATAGTTCTGAACCAGAAGTAGGTCAAAGTTCAAATACCCCAAAAGGCACAACTAGACCCCCTAGGGGTGTTGTGTGTAAAATTTGAAGACAATCGGACAAGTACTTTCAGAGATATGCTCCGGAAACGAATTGTTTACGGACGGCCCAACAGCCCAACGCCGTCACATCATCATTTTCTCCTCTGCAACCTTGCGTATTGAATTCAGATTTAAAATATTTTAGCCCGTCCATTAGCCACCTGGAAGTAACCCACATACCAAAAATTGTTATCCTAGCTTATTTTCTCACAAAGTTATAGGCAAAAGAAGAGGCCAAAAAAAACGGAGGTAGAATCCATAGCTCCCTTCGCTCACCTACGGTGACGGCGGGAGCTAATTATGCAAGGTGGGGTCGCCACCAGCTAAGAAAATAAAGAAAACTAGAGAAGAAATGCTGGTTCAATAACGTAACTTTATGTGAAGATAAACTAAAGTCTGACAAAAGACATTTTCAGGTGGGGTGGCTGGACAAATTTCACTGGCCCATTTACTCTGACTTCACTAGAGCTTGAACAGCTGCAGATTTGCTAATTAAAGCTAAAATGCCCACCTGGTGCTCAGGCTAAGCCTTAGGAGCATGGGTCAGAAGGGGAAAAAATCATTAACCAGTGATTCAGCTATATAGCTCATAGTCCGGCAATTTTTTTCATAAAAACATCAAACTAGTAAGGGCGATGAAAAAATCACAAGGGCTAGTGGATTTTTAGTTCCACTAGCCCGGCTGGCTAGTGAATAAAAATGACGTCCCCTGTATTTAGTATTTTGCTATGTGATACTGAACAAATATTTCCTGGAGGGTAAAAAATATGTGGTAAACAATTCAATTGGTTACTTTCTTCACTAATCTCTTGAATGGAAATATAATTACCTGTAGATTGATCAGCTGGAAGTCTGACAAAGCCTTTGCTTGTGAGCCGCCAACGACCATTTGGAATCCATTAGCCGAGGCTGCACTCAGTAACGCTATAAAAACAGATAAACAAAAAGTCAATGAATGTCGGTTTACATCCCTTTCTGCACTCTGTGCCAATACTCCAGAAAGCTCAGGGTGGGGATGTACCCTAAACTTTTTAAATCGATGATTTCAAGGACTCTTCATAGTGCACAGTAATATATGCAGGTAGTGGTATCAAAACTCAAATAAATTGAAACAATCAAAATAGTAAATTCAGTTACCGTATATCCCCGCATATAGTGCGACGCCATGTATAATACGAGTTGAGATTTGTGGCCTCGGATGACCTGAAAAACGCCTAACCCTCTGAATAATAAGACCTCAAATATTGGATATCGGCAGCGTCCCATCTAAATGTGAGGCATGGATATTATCTTATTCTACTAATAGCGCTGTGACCTGCATACACGATGCTCAATGACGGGAACAGCGGCAACAGTACAGCTCTGCAAAACCAAAGGGCAGTATCTGCTTACTTGTAAACTAAGCAGATACTGTATTTTCATTTTCCACGGCAGAGTGGATGTCATCGGGACTGTCTCGGTGGGCAGACATTCTGAGGCCTGCATAGGCTACATATATATATGACACACAGATATTAAAATACCGGTATTAATATTTCGCCGACAAATTTATATTATTTCAATTTATTTATTACAAAGACCATATTTTAATATCGTTGTGCTTTTATTTGAATGTGATTGTAAAACATTTGCAGACTAGCCGCATTGTCAAGACACAAGAGGTGTTTGGTTGTATAAGGTGTCAGGGTGTAATAACACAGCAGCGCTCCATGAACTACAGCTAACAGATACCACCATTTGCTCAATACCGTATCAGCCGTGGCAACAGCGGTAGGCGTTAATGTTATCCTAGCAATATGGACATTCTGAGGCCTACATGTATAGAATTTGCGATAGGAAATATAATCAGTGATATCTTGTTATATTTCCTCAACGCATGCTCTCATTCCAATAGGGAAATATCATGTTCAGATTTGTCGTACACATTAGAACACTCCCATATGAAAGGCGATCTTAGATTAAATCATTATTAATATAAGTGAACAGGTCAGGAGTGTGAATTGGTTGCAGACTAACGGCGTCATTTATCTGCCCGTGGTTGTCAAAGGTGCCACGCGCGTGTCTGCGGGAATGTGAGACGGGGGCTCCCAGCAAACACGACACATTCACCCAATGCTGGAACAATGTTGTGTCAGCGTCGCAGACGGTGGCCCAACAATGTACCAGCATTGGGTGAATGTCTCTTGTTTGCTACTAGTTGGAAAGGCACAGTCTTGCTGTATCGTGTGTATAGGCCTGCTTACCAAAGTGTTAGACGCTGACTTGCCTACGTTTACAGATACGTTCTACCGCTAGAGAGCTTACCGCTAGTGAGCTAAAAAATTGTATTAAATTCTACATCTATGTATAATACGAGGTGCCTTTTTGTGACATGAATAACTAAGAAAAAACATCACATTATACACAGGGATTTACGGTACAGCCAGCATTACTTGCAGCATGCATATGAAATTAATCTTCCAGATGGAAGGGGTGCAAGAGGTTGTAACTCATTTGATGATAAAATAAACAACCTATTATATAATCACTTTTTTGAATAAATGTAATACCAAATTGCAACAGCTTTCAAGAGTTTCTGAACTGCGGGTCGGCTCCGCTAAGCTTTATCCTAAACCGTTATTAACCTCAAAGAAAGGAATATCCACACAAACCACTCAAATCAGAAAAAAAATTATATGTGTAGACATTGTTCCATGCGCTAAAACGGTTATTAAACATTCAAGCGCTAATAATAACTAGTTACTCATTCTCAAACACGTTTTTTTATAATAATAATAATAATTGGTGTTTATTCAACTAAAAAGACATGGCAGCCAAAAGGCTGAAGAATTGTCATTTTACATAAAAAATTAAATACAATATATACATGATGCGATATTAAAATTGAATAAGTTAAATAAGTTAAATAAGTTCGATAAGTTAAGTAAGTTAAAAGGCATTTTCCGAAAACACATGATCTGCAGGCACAATGACTAGGCAGAATATATCAAACATTATTCAATAATTTAATAAAGAACATAATTGGGCTGGAGCTGAAACGACCAGACTTGGTAGGCATAGTGGATAATTTGTTCTTATTATGAGGTTGTGGTGATGACACTTGCCCCTACGGGGTGGTAACCAGTTGGCTAAAATCAGTGCTTTCGGCAAGTCAGCTGGCAAAGTTCAAACATAGCTTTGTGCGTCTCTCAGACAGGGTTGGTAGTCCTGAGATATGTCTGGCTTCGCTGTAACTGGAGTAAGGTAATAACACTCTGAGGACCTGCCTCTGTACCTGCTCCAGGACATCAGACTGCTGGATGGTGAGTCCTGGGTGCCAAACCGGGGCAGCATACTCCAACAAAGGTCGCACAAAAGTACAGTAGCATCTCACCAAGTCACCTAAGTGAAGACCAGAGCGCTTAAGAATAGTGATAAAATATTTGTGTGTGTTCGCTTTGGCCACCATACTGTCTATTTGCTGGTCCCACTTCAAATTATACTGGATCACTACACCAAGCAGTTTCATGGCTGTCGCATGGGGTATGATCTCCGTGCCCCTCGCAATAATGTTGGTGAAGTCTTGGTCTTTGATGCAAGCAGTGATATGCATTGTGCTGAATTTGGCGCCATTGATGAGCATGTGGTCGTTGCTGGCAGTGTCACATATTTCATTCATTGCCTGTTGCAGAGCCGGATTGTTATTGGCTGTGGGCTTACTACGGGATGCAACTGTGATGTCGTCCACAAATTTCCAGCGATTAGGTTGAAATTCGGCTACGTTGTTTACCATGGCCAAGAATACAACTGGGCCAACCTTAGTACCCCGAGGTACTCCACATGTGAGGTCATACCAGTCTGACGTGGCCCCGCTGACCCTAACACGTTGTTTCCGACCAGACAGGAAGCTGCCGATCCATGGTAGTATCTCTTTCCGCACATTCATATTCAATAGTTTATGTAGGGCCACAGTAATGTCAACTCGATCAAATGCTTTGCTGTAGTCAATTGCAAGAAAATCTGCACTTTGACCATCCTGTAACGCCTGGTGAGCGTACTGTAACAGCTGCACAAGGTAATGTTTGGTGGATCTGCCTTTACGGTTACCAAACTGGCTGTGGTCAAGGCTCGACACCATGTCAGCCATCATCCACCTGGTGATGAAGCTTTCAGCAACCTTGGCTAGTGTAGGTGTGAGGGGCACAGGACGCAGTTTATCCATGGATGGTGTGGGGGTACACTTTAGGTACAGGAACAACTGTGGCCTGTTTCCATTCCACAGGGACCACTCCCTCACGCAGCGACGCATTCATGATATCACAGAACGGTTCGCTGATCTCAAAAGCGAACCGTTTAAGCACTTGATAAGGCAGGTTGTCTGGGCCTGGCGCCTTATGGGCCTTCACTTCTGACAGTTCTTTCCACGCCTGTGATCTTGTAATGGTTGGTGGAGGTGTAGCACTGGGTAGGTATGCAGGTAGCTTGGCGGTGTTTAGAGAGGGCAATGTGGAACAAATGGTACCAAAGTGGTTATTTATTCTACTTGCCAATTCGTCTGCGGTGCTTTTCTCTTGCCCAGGTATGGATATACTGCCTTTCTTTTTATCTATGCCTGCTATCTGTTTGATGGTTGTGAACCATGATCTCAGATTTGTAGTGTCCATCTGTGAGAGCTTAGATTTTGTAAAAGTGAGCTTAGTGTTGATGATTGTACGGTTGATGGTGTTGCGTATCTAGACTCTTCCACAAAGCCTCATCTTCGCTCATAAATGCTCTTTGCCTTCTGCGTATAAGATGTCTGATTTTGTCATTCACCCAGCGCTTTCTTGTTCTCATGGGGAAATGATTGTCTACTTGATGTTGCATAATGTTGTAAAATGTGGTTGTTTTGTCCTGTGCAGTTGTGGCATCCAGCAGAGGTCTCCAGTCATAAGCAGTGATCCATTGTCCAAACTTGCGAATGGCTGAGTCAGGCATCGGTCTACTCGTGACTGAGACGCGGGCTGGCTGGGGGAGTTTGGATATTTCAGGCTCCCACAGTACTGTTGAATGGTCTGACTTGCCAATTGGTGGTATTATGTTAGCTTGCTTGTATATTCTGGACATGTCTGTTATTATCAAGTCCAACACATTGCTGCCTCTAGTGGGGGCCCGCACAACTTGTTTCACCCCCTTGTTGCTTAAGGGTTTAATGTTGGCCTCATTGAAGTCACCACAGCTTACCACTCTTCAGTCGGGGTGTTTGATCTTAACACTAGTCACAGTGTGCGCAATGTGTTCAATAAGTTCATGTTCATTAGGTGATTTGCATGGGTGGATGGTAAACCCCTGCTACTATCAGCGTGGATATCTCTCTGGGGAGATGTGATGGCGTAGCACGCAGCCAGATGCACTCCAAGCCAACAGGTACTTTGTTGTCTAGGCTCTGCACAGGAATAGTGTCTCGGATGTAAATGGCAACACCTCCTTTCGATTTTTCGTTGTTATGGTCCCTCATCCTGTGATGGGCACAGTAGCCAGCGATGTCTGCAGCCTGTTGGGGTACAGCTGCTGTCAACCAAGTTTCTGTGATAACTGCAATGTCCACATTGTTATTACGTATCACCCCACCTAGTTCATCCACTTTGTTTGTGAGAGCTCGAGCTTTTGTGAGATAAATTTGTGTTAATTCAGTTGGAACTGTGAATGATGTCTCAAATCAGACAATATGAATCAGACAAAATTTTAACCCACCTAAAATAGGCTAATGATAAAACATAGCAGATAAAGCGTTAATCAAATACTTAACGGTACCTTCTGCTGCTGAGCCTGCCTTATCACTGTTAATAGCTGTTTTGACTTGCTCATAAATGTCCAGCAGATCATCATTCTCTTGTGTAAAGTACACCGGCATCTGTGTCTCTTCTTGGTGGAGATCCTGCTCCAGCTCTTGCAAATGCTATCAAAAAAATATTTACAATTTTCATTTGTGGATTGGATAATCTAAACTTGCTGCCAGCAGTGCCCCACCATCTAAATTGAGCACAAATAACATGAATAAATGATGGGAGAGCAAAACTAATTCAAGACAATTGATTATAACATTGCTCGATTTAACACAAGTTAAAAAGTTAAAATGTGGTGTCTGACAAATGTCCATGGTAAATACAGATGAATAAAAAAAGAGAGCATAAGATCACCAAAGAGCAGAAAAGAGCACCCACCTCAGTGTCATTGTCACTTAGCACAGATAAATCTTGTGGCAGTAACACCAAAAGTGCACCTGCATTCTGCTGCATCATATCCCTATATTTATCAATTGAAATTTCCCGTAACTTGGCAATCACACATCTACGTGTGTACACACTGGCTTCAACTGGACGGGCCTCAACATTAACTAGTGAATTGCGACAACCTGCATGTATAACAAAAAAAAATACCAGTGTGATTCAGTAATACAGTGTACAACAAACATCAGAGAACAAAGAATAAATAATATTGGTCTGAAAACAGATTGATCAATGAAAATCACTTACCTCAAAAATTGTTTTTGTTTTATGACTGAAAAAAAAAAGAATTTTTGAGGCAAGTGATTTTCACTGATCAATTATGAATTTTCAAGTAATTTTGCAAACTATGGACAAGTCACGGCTGCCCAGCAGGCACAACGACAATGTTTTAACGTTAAAAAACGGCAAAATGACGTTGAAACGATGTTGAAAAAAGATTTGATATGATAATTGTTTCAAGGTCATAATTGCAACGTGATTTCAACACAATTTCAACTTGATTTCAACGTCGTTTGAAACATGACGTCGATACGATGTTGTAATGATGTCATTTTTTCTTGATAAAACGGCGTCAGAAATACATTACAGCTTAGTTGCGACATCGTATAACTATTGAGGTTAGCTGATGTTGCAGCCTGAAGCGATGCCATATGCGAAAAATTGCGTGCTGGGTGGCCAGCCAAGGAGTCTCTTCTACATGGCAAACTTGACGGCCGATGCGCCGGACAGGCAGAGCCTGTGCTGGCCAGAGAGCCACTTTATTCACTGATTATTCTCTGCATATATTGAATTCCTGGCAGTGACTAATTATACGCGATTCTTTATAATGTAACTATTTGCCGGCAGTCCCATTTACGAAATGACGGGCTCCCATTGATTCCCGTTACATTGGACTAGAGTCTACAGTCTGTTTTACCAGAACCTGGGAGTAGCCTTTTTCTAATTTGCTCGGTTGTTCTTCCAAATTGTTTAACAAAATTTTTCTCGGATCATTTTTGCATGTTCCCCTAACATCTCTGAAAATTTGGTGCAATGTCGTTGTGTATTTTGAAAGTTAGACCATTTGGCATGTAATACTGGATTCATGTTTCAAGGCAATGGTGTTAAAGAGAGCTGTAATTTTAAAAATTTACTACATGCCAAATGGTCTAACTTCGTTAATACACAAACAAAATTCACCAAATTTTCAGGAATGCTGGGGGAAAATGAAAAAATAATTTGAGAAAAATCTTATTAAAATTTTTATTCAAAAAAGCGACTGAGCAAATTGGAAAAAGGCTACTCCCAGGTTCTGGTGAAACAGACTGTAGTTATATTATAACTTTGCCGTAGGAATAGCTTCTCCGTAGATCTATACTGAAACCCTGTAGGCTGTAGGACTACTGTAGTGTAGATATACTGAAACCCACTACCACTAGACGCCTAAATAAAACAGTAAATAACAAAAAAATCATGCTTGTCACTTTATCTTTCAAGTTTCAGTTTCACTCTCACTGCCTCAGTCTCACACGCCGACACGGTCTCTCACTGTGTCAGCCTGCAGGCTTTTTATCGACTTTCTCACAAGTAAAGTTTGTCTTTGTCCACTTTGAGTTCAAGTTAAACTTCTTAACAAGTTGAAATGATTTTAATTTAAACATTAACATTTAAACTTTGGTGTGCTTTGCCCATAATCAGTAATAATGGGCATTTCAGAGAGTTAGCGGTGGAACCAATCGGCTTACCATAAGAGCTTCCTTGCAAATCATAATGCTGCATACGAAAAACGTCAAATTCGTGTGCCGCAGCTGCCGGGCTTACTGCAACCGGTCCCAAAAGGATCAAAATTGGCACGAAAAATAAAAAGGAATATGGGAAACTACTCCTGAACATTTCAACCACTTCTCCTGCTTCATCTAACCACATTTTGTATGTCTGAAAACGGATATTTGTGAGAACAACTAGTTTTCTCTGAATGAGAGAAAGTGAAACACCCGCAGCTGAGCGACAATAAGTGAAGATAACCTTTGGCTTGGTGATGAGAACGAGGCAAAATGCCACATCGCTCCCTCTGCTGACTGGCGATACAGTGGGATCAGATTTTAACCCCACCTATTGACTCAACCCAATACTACCGTAGCGGCAAAGCCTAAGGTGCCAAAGCCCGCCACTTCCTAATAAAATACAGAATCATATAGACTATTGAAAGTGATGCTCCCGAGGAGGGGGGGGGGGCGGGGTGTAACTTGACTTAGAAATGGGTAGGGATGTCTCCGGTATTGTAAGATTTTGTCCCTAACTTAGACTTTTTTTAGTGTTTCTATCCCCGCCCTTCTTCTTCTTTGTTCTTCTTTGTGTGAACAGCGTTCGCTCCTTTCTTGGAGCATTGCACGCCGTGGTGTGTGTGCACATATTACATGTCGGAAACTCGTGTTAAAGAGTGCTAGTTGTAACCTAAAGAGAAAACAGGAGGTTACAGCAAAACAAAAATTGTGCATAGAAAACAAAGGTGAATTAAAAAACCCTGTGGTTTACATAGTATTTAGCCGTAGGCGGAAGGAGTCTAGTGTTGGAGAGGAGACAACATGGAGTGGGAGGCTGTTCCAGACTGGTAGGCCTATAGTGCAGGGTAAGAAGGAAAATTTGTAAGGGTCATTTGACGGGCTCAGTGGAATATACCTCCACGGATGGAATCCTCGTGTTTGTCTGGTGGATAGGGTCAACCACCTGTGCCAGGGATCTCCCATTGTAGTATGCACTATTCTGTACATTGTATGCAGTCTCATATTACTGCGACGCACAGCAAGGGATTCCCAGCCAAGGTGGCTAACCATCTCGCTAACACTGCTGGTGTTATGCCAGCGGTTGCAGACATACCTTGCAGCACGTCTCTGCACCATCTCCACTTTTTTGATATTATCAGATGTATGTGGGCTCCAAACCGTGGAGGCATATTCCAGGTGAGGTCGGACTAAAGATTGGTATGCTTGGGTCTTGACAGCCTGCGATGAAATTTTCAAGTTTCTGCGCAGGAGGCAAAGAACGCTATTAGCTTTTGCTGTAACATTGTTGATGTGGGAGTTAAATTTAAGATCGGGAGTAAGTGTTAGGCCAAGATATTTAACAGAATCTGTACTTTGGAGTGGCTGGTCATGTAGATTGTAAGATGCATTGATTTTAGATTTGCTTCTGCCGGTCCTCATGGTAAAACACTTGTCTGCATTAAACTGCATAAGCCAAGTCTTTTCCCAGGAGCCGACAGAATTTAGGTCAGATTGGAGTAGTTCGGTGTCTTTTTTACATCTGATGGGACGGTAAATAATACAGTCATCAGCGAATAAGCGGACTGTACTATTCACGACCCCATCAGGGAGGTCATTTATATATATAAGAAAGAGTATGGGTCCCAGGACAGTCCCTTGGGGCACCCCCGACAATACAGGAGCACTGTCAGAGGTAGCACCGTCCAGGACTACTCTCTGGGATCTGGAACAGAGAAAGTCTGTGATCCACTCAAGTGTATCCCCTCGGATGCCATACCAGTTGAGTTTGTAATTTAAACGTTTGTGCGGAACCTTGTCGAAAGCTTTGCTAAAGTCCATAATAGCAAGCTGACGTTGGGCAAACGTTGGCAATGGTTGTCATGATCGCAGGGGCATATGCAACGTTGGGCCAACGTTGGCTACAGGTAAGAAAGCCAACAATCGTTTTTTTCTACGTCAGCCCACCGTCAGATACAGACAACGTTTATCCTCCATGCATGTATGTATTTGCCGACAGTGGTCCAACGTTGGCTCAAGGTAATAAAGCCACCTGTCATTTTGTCAATGTCAGCCCACCGTCAGCTACAGCATCTATCCTCCGTGTAGTTGCCGACATCAGGGCCGGATCCAAGGGGGGGGGGGGGGGCCCGTCAAGAGGGGGCCTCCCACCAATTTGCGGCTGGAGCATTGTTTAATCTGTCTAGCTGCCCAGCAAATGCGACGCACTGACCTAATGTTTGTTTAATGTTGGGCCAGCGTCGCAGACGGTGGACCAACAATAAACTAACATTGGCTTGACGTCTCATGTTTGTTGAGTGTCTGATCACTGATCCGAGTGCAATCAGCCGTGAAATGACAGTACGGCATGTATGGTGTTGTCACATAATGTGTATGATAACACCTCCCATCAGGTGGTGTGAATGTAGCCTGGTACACGCATGATCAAACACGGCTCATTAGGAGGGGTGTATAATAGGGGATTAGTTATGTTGTCAAAAATAAGACAACAATAAAACAAAACAATAAATAGGGCTTTATGTTTTCCCCTCAGATATTTATATCTGACAGGGATCTCAAGGTCTTAAAATCACTCTCTAGGGTTCTCTATCTGTCATGTCACTTAATAAGAGAAGGGCACATATTGACTTAAATTCCGCGTAGGGCCTCGCGCTACGCTCTCCTCATATGTCACTTAGCAGCTTAATGCATCATTTGACTCGACATTGTCCAGCTAAACGGACCTAAACGGCAATCACTGGTACATATGGCCAATGAATTAATGTTACCCCACCATCTACGACGCTGGCCCAACATTAAAACAGCATTGGGATATGTATTGTGTTCGCCTGGGAAACTCAATGTCATTGAATCAGATATACTGCGTGAGTTGGATTTCAGTAGCATTATCAGTGACTTTGCGATTTTAAAATCGAAAAAAGTGTCTATATTGTAATTGTCCACCTCTGTTATCGTGCTAGTACCATAGTTTCTCGTGACAAAAAGTTTAACCCATTTTCTCTGTGTATATATAGACATTACATGTGTAAGATTTACAGCTCAATTGTGTTTCTTTTCTTTTCTTTTTGTATTTATGCAAAATATAATATTCGAAGAAAATTATCTGTTCAGTTTTTCCAATTTTTTTCGGGTTTTTTTTTTGGTTTTGGTTTACCTAGGCTACTAATGTGTGGTATTTTATTCAAGAGGGATAATTGTAAAAAGGGGCCACTCTCTCAAGTGGGCCCCGGGCCTCCCACATACTTGATCCGGCCCTAGCCGACATTTGGCCAACGTTGGCTCAAGGTAAGAAAGCCATCGGTCATTTTGTCAACATCAGCCCACCGTCAGCTACAGACGTATATCCTTCGTGTATTTGCCGACATTAGGCCAGCGTTGGCTCAAGGTGGAAAAGCCAACTGTCATTTTGTCAACGTCAGCCCACCGTCAGCTACATACGTCTATTCTCCGTGTATTTGCCAACATTTGGCCAACGTTGGCTCAACCCTGCAAACAATTTTACGTTGTAATAACGTCCCAACCACGTAGAGCACAATCGTACTTAGGACGCAACTTAAATCTTGAATCATGAAATATTGCCTTCGCAGTCCTCCTCAGTGGAGTAT
Source organism: Flabesymbios commensalis (assembly GCA_964017125.1). Classification (NCBI taxonomy): domain Eukaryota; kingdom Metazoa; phylum Annelida; class Polychaeta; order Terebellida; family Flabelligeridae; genus Flabesymbios; species Flabesymbios commensalis. The sequence goes on along the minus strand of OZ024908.1, from coordinate 18,325,659 downwards.
CACTTTTGAGAAGAGACTAGGCAAATTTTGGAGGGACCACCCCGTGAAATATGACTATACCAAATCCCCGTACAACCCGACGGGACAAAGACAGCACTCTCACACTACACACCAGAAACACAGAGTAACATAAATTAACTTTGAGCTGGCAGCAGAGGCAGAAATGCCTAATAAGACAGAAGAAGACCTGTCAGTTGACAACTTCAAAGCATCACAGACTACTACTCAGAGACGGACTCGGAGTCGGACTAGCCAGGGGGTCGTATACAAATATCAAATTGCGTGTTTGTCTTTGCCTCACCTGTGTTGCAGTATATGGTGTCATCAGTGGGTACCATGAAGGATAGATCTTGTCAGCTAATAAGTAAGATGTCCTAGGAAAATCTAACTCCAAACCAGGTCCAATTGCTGGAAGTAATGCAAATGTCGCAGCATCATTGAGGTGTCACATATATTCACTAGGCCTACGTATGAGGCGAATCTTCTTTATATTATCCACAATGACTCGAGTATGCATGCAAAGGAAACGGCGATGTCCAGAGTAAAATTCTTCTTGTGGTTTAGATTGTGTGATGTCTCGTCAATAGCCCCCATAGCTCCAGGAAGCTGGGACCATTGACCTTCCAAATTTTCCCATTCTCGTCTGCTTGGAATGGAAAATATATTTCTTTCAAGAGGTGCCCAAATACGGTTTATTTCATAGCAGATAGTGCCCGGACTCACATTAAATAATAGCGCCACTACAGAATAACAGGGGTAAGATCTTAACCACATCAATACCAACAGCAAATGATTCTTCAGAGATAAGCGATAACTCTGAGGGGGTGCATGAATGTACATTAAACCAGTCATTGTGTCCACCATTTCCGTAAATGAGTCTAACATTTCTCCAGCAACATCAAATAACTCCTGTGGGTGTTTTTCAAACGTGGTAAATACATCTCGTCCTTCTCACCATGAGTTTTTCCCCTGGAATACGCAGCCGCAATCTGGAAGGGGACCATGCAGGCAGGAGGAATAGTTACCATTTGGAATAGCAATGTCCGCACCATCTGTATATCAATATCTATAGCAGGTGGTGGTGTACATAGTGCAATAAGAACAGTCAGAATGTTGCGTTTATTAAATCTAGGCATTGCTAACGATTGCAGTTAACCATTGCAGTTCACTTCTCCCGACGTTTAAAACGCGAGACGTTCAACCAATTATGTTGTAAAGTTGTCCAGCTTTGCAGAGGCCCTAAGCCATCATTGGTTCAAGGTCCCAGCAAACACTGGATGTTTAACCAATGTCAAACAATGATACATCTGGTGTGGTCAGGCCGCCAAAAAACAGACGACGACCGATTTTGATTTAGGGTTGCGACATTGTCATAGATGTTGGGCCAACATAGTCACATCAGCTAAACATTTTATGTTAGGTGGGCTTTCAGAATATGGTCATCCAATAACTGTTACATAACAACTAAAACTTATATATTGCGGCCAGGTGACAGCGTCCTGTCAAATTGTGTTTTTTCTCTTTGTTACACACACGCTTCGGGGATCGTTTAAAAAACATCACATCTTGTGAATATTAGAGCTACTGTGTTTTGGAAGAGGGAGGTCCAAACGTGTTGCGATCAGTAAAGCAGAAATACTGCTCCTACTTCGAGCTTATGTGGAGCATCCATGTGCGTGGGATGACATCTTAGCAATTATGAAAGACAACATTGACATCCTAGCAGAGCCAGCCCAAGCCTATTACAGAGTGACCTCTAAGCGGCAGATCCGGGACAGGCTCGCAACAAAACTCAGGAAGCTGTTAATGGATGATGACGACATAAAGTAATTTGTGATATTTTTAATTCACTAAATATCCAACATTTATTTGTTTGACATTTTAAAGATTTAAATTATATTGGGCCTTTACTTTTATTTCTATTTCAACAGGATAGCTGTTGGTAAGGTGAAACAAGCTGAGATACGTCATACGTCAAAGACAACTGAGAAGAAGAGATCGAACGAAATATCTAATAAGGATACATCAGTTAAGCATCGCCGTCATAAAGTGAAAATAATGAAAACAGCTACCACAGAGCAGTTAACAAGTGAAGAGGATGAGCGCTACTCAGTGACGCGAGATCCGAGGATATACGAGAGGCTATAAGTCAAGAGATGGCATTGGATACAACACTGTGTAAACTTATGCATGCCTAACGCAGTAGGCAAACGCAGAGAGGATAACTACTGTTGATCTGACCAGAACGGAACACGACAATCCATGATTGGATTGGGTCAGTAATGGACTGGTTAGTACAGGCAAAGGTCAGCCGAGCCATCAGGGCTGATGTAAATGTATGTTAACTCAATGTGCCGATTATGATTATGTATGATTAGATATTAAATCAATGTTGTGATTATGATGATGTAAAGTATATATAAAGGACGGACGTCGTCGAGGAGAGTGATGCGGGCTTGATACGAGATTGACGCGGGCCGGAGTGCTGCCCAAGGCACGATGGTGCGCGCTCTACTTTAAAACCAAGCTGGGTTGTGTTTCTCTGCCATGATGAAGCAGAGTGAAGTGACTATGTAACTGTATTTTATATTATATGTGTTCCACAGTGGAGATGAAATAAACACGACGTTCGACCCAGCAATGAAGTTCTGTTTTATACGAATCTGGAATCCATAGAGTTTTAAAACCAGTCCGTCGCCGTCTGCCTTGTCGTGTTGGCGTCATGGCGTCACGGGCTGACGTCTTTAAAACCAGACGAATACAGGGAGCCAACTCCTTCAACTTCGAAATCGTCACGTCAGAAAAAAAACTGTTAAGCGTCAAAAAGGGGCTCACGCACTGCAAATGAAAAATTAAGAACTTCATGATTCGTTCATGACAACTAAATTGCCTAAAGTGTTGCGAGCACTAGGTGTCTTCAGTGATTCTGATGATTAATAATTGCCTTATCTTGTTTTGTCATGTTAATAAAGATATATTTTGCGGTATTATCGTTTTTTGATTTTTATTTACAGCCCCTTGATTGTCATGCTCGTATTCAGAATAATAAAATGACCTGCCTATCAAACAATGCTTAAGCGTTGCTTTAATATTGGCCCAACATCAAAAAGACACGAAATGAATGTTTGGTGTTAGCAAGGTTTGCAACAGTTTTTAATATCAAATATTCGTGCCCCGGAAAAAATCTGTCTTTTCATCCAGTAAAAATATGTAAATTTTCACCTTTATCGATATTGCACATTTTTATACGACCCCCTGGCTAGTCTGACTCCAATTCCACCTCTGAGTAGTAGTCCGTGCTACATTGAAGTTGTCAAGTACCTGTAAGTATCAGGCGAAAGGATGGTGCTGAGCGGCCGACCAGACTAATCGGTCAGTTTGCTCTTGAAAGCTGTTATTGATCTGGATTCAATAGCAGCTGGTGGAAGGTGATTCCAATCAGGTATAGTTTTGTACAAAAAGGAATTTTGTCCCAGCGTGGTGTTAGCTCTAATGTATTTAAATGATTGTTTATGTCCACCAGGAGTTCTTTCGTCTGCTGGGTTTAAGAGGTCATTGACAGGTAGGCCCCTACAGCGATTAATCCATTCAAAATTGTGCATAGGCTTGTCAGCCTGAAGTTCTATCTTCTAGTTTGTAGGCCTGAGTCAGTCCAGCCTAGATCTTGGATAAGAGCTGTTACACTTGATTTAAGCTGGTAGTTGTTTGTTACGGAACGTCATCATCATCATCATCATAGTATACTTCTTGTAGGCTATCAGCCTTTAAGTCTTCTTAACAGAATATTTTACTCATATATGCTATGTTACAGTTTTTGTTACTTGTTTTGGTGGTATTGTGTGAGACCCTTATGGGCACGCCTTTAGTTATTTCTGTTTAGGCGTTCTTTTTGAGATATTTATATACAAGTTGTGTATGGGATATCAGTTTCTGAGTACATTCTGTTTGACCAAAACGTGTCCAGTCTGTTTTCAAAAAACCTTAGTGTAGGTGACATTACTACTTCCTCTGACAGGGGATTCCAGTCATCCACAATACGTTGTGAGTAGAACATTATCCTCCTATTCGTGTTGTTTCTCACTTTTTTCAACTTTAGTGAATGTCCTCTAGTGCGTCTGTCTTCGTACAAAGGAAGAAAATGGGTTGATACTTTGTTTATACCATGCAAATACTTGTAGGTTTCAATCATATCTCCTGTACCTAAGCGATGGCAACTTTAGTATCTTCAGCCTTTCTTGATATGGTAATTCTTTGAGCAAGGGTATAATTCTTGTTGCTCGGTGTTGCACTGCTTCTAATTTGTCAATATCACCTTTAAGATATGGTGACCATACCAGATTTCCATAATCTAATAGTGAACGTAACAGTGCTTTATATAGTAAAGCTATAATTCTGCCTGTCCAGGTATGTGTAAGATCTTCTTATTATGCCTAAAATTAAGTTTTCTTTATTTACTACTTTATTTATATGTTCTTTAAATCCTAATTCATTTTCCACCCATATGCCTTTTCTATTGTTGTTTCTTCTAACTCTATCTGCCCTTCTTTTGATATTATGTTATTATGTTTATTGTTTTTCTTGCCCATATGCATACATTTACATTTGCTGGCGTTAAAAAGTAGTTGCCAATCTCTCGACCACTTCTTTAAGCTATCTATGTCATCTTGTAGTTGTTTTATATCTTTTTAGTCTTTGATTTCTCAATAGATTTTTGTATCATAAATATTTTTATGGCTGATTTTACGCAGTCTGGCAGATCATTTATGAAAATTATGAATAGCAGTGGTCCTAGGACACTCCCTTGTGGGATACCACTTGTCACAGTTGCCCAGTCGGATTGAGATTGGTTAACTAACACTTTTTGTCTTCTGTCTGTTAAAAACATATACCCATGACAAAACCTTGCCGTTTACTCCATATCCCTTTAATTAGATCAAGAGCCTTTTGTGCGCCACCGTGTCAAAAGCCTTACAAAATCTAAGTACACAGCGTCCACAGAATTTCCTTTATCAAGCATTTGTGTCCATTCCTCTATTGTTTCTATTAGCTGTGTGACACATGATCTATCACTCACAAAGCCATGTTGGGCATCTGCCAGCAGTTTTTCATTTATTAGATATTCCATAATATTATTTCTTACTAGGGTTTCCATTACTTTTGATATCACAGATGTTAGGCTAACATGACGGTAGTTTGATACTGAGCTCTTGTCGCCTTTCTTAAAAATCGTGATTATCTGGCCTTTCTTCCAAGCTGTTGGTATCTGCTCATATTCCAGGGTTTTTTTTCTGAAGAGGACAAAGAAAGGTATAGCGAGGTCTGTGTTTAGATCTTTCAGTACTCTCGGGTGCATTCCGTCTAACCCTTGGGCCTTGTCAGATTTCAAGTTTTGCAGTATTTTTTGTACATCTGCCTGTGTGAGCTCCAGTTATCAGTGAACCATATTCAAGGACAGGGCGTATAAAGCACTTGTAGGCTTTTAAGATGGTATATGGTCTGGCGCCCCAGTTTGTCCCTTTGAGCAACTTCAACAGGTTCAGTCGCCTGTAGACCTTTGTCATTAGGTCTTTCATATGGTCTTTGAAGCTAAGCCTTCGATCAAATAGGATTCCAAGCAGTTTGGCTGTTTGAGTTTGAATAATAGGCTCACCAAACAGTTCCAGATCTATAAGTTCTGGTTTTGGACCGACACTAAACACAATCAGCTGAGTTTTTCCTGCGTTTAGTTTTATCCGCCATTTGGAACACCATGCTTCAATAAGTTTTAAAGCTTTTGATAGCTTTGCCTTCACCCATTTGGCATTGGTTGCATGTGCCCAGATTCCCATGTCATCTGCGAACTGGGAAAGCCTGACATTGAGTGAACTCATGTCTGGGATATCATTCACATGAATAATGAAAAGGAGAGGGCTTAGGACCGAGCCCTGAGGTGTGCCCGCATTGAGGGTCACCTCCTCTGAGCAGTTGTTACAGCAATTGACTTTGATCGTTCTGTCACTTAGGAAAGATGATATCAACCTGACCATCTTCCTAGGTAAGCTGCCGTTCATCAGCTTGTATCTTAGTCCGTCATGCCACACCGAGTCAAATGCTTTCTCAACATCGATAAAGATTGCTCCACCTTTCCATTTCTTAGTGAATCCCAGTTGAGTTTCCTCTACCAGTCTGAACACATGTTCCATGGCGATGCGCTTGCTCCTGAAGCCATTCTGCCATTTGTTAAAGAACTTTTCTTTCTCAAGAAAGCTCCTTATTCTACCAGCTAGCGTTTTTTCAAAGAGTTTGCCCATACAGCTCAGCAGGCTGATAGGTCTATAGTTCCCCGGCATTTTTCCGTCTTTGCCTGACTTAGGTATCATGATACCTTCAGCATTTTTCCATAGCTTAGGATAGTGGACGGTATCAGATACGGTGTACTTAAGCAAGCAAATGACAAGGTTTATGAGGCCCTGGCCCAAATCTGTAATGCTTGTATGGCTAACACGCTATAACAGTTATCACAGTTATAATATCACTTGATCTGATAGTGGTAGTGTATACCACTAGTGACGCAAGGCTGTGATTAGTGGAGGCCCCCATGTGACCCCCTCCCCCCTCCCCATCCCACGTGACCCTCCTCATCCCTCCCCATCCCACGTGACCGCTCCCCCCCCCTCCCTACTCCCCCTACTGACAACATTCTATAAAATGAACACACGTTTATTTAGGAATTTAGAAAATTTAATTTGACGTTTTTTTTAACTATTGCAAAATTAATTTACCTACAATTGACTAACATTGCATTGTCGTTCCGTGATTCTGATATTTTGTTTCGTTCCGTGATTCTCAGTAGGCTTTCATATTAGGCCTATATAGACGGTTTTACAGTTTTATTTATTTATTTTAAATATGTCCAACTATCAAAACGTACAACAATAGCATAAATAAATATATATTTTTTTCAATAAATTAGTCGTCAGCTTATGTCCTTGCTCATATCTGGATATAATTATTCCGTTCCGTGATTCTGCTTGTTTGTTCAATACCCAGTTTATTACTTTGGATACACAAAATGCAATAAAATAATATACACTAATCGGTAATATTTGTTTATTATAAGCCCTTGCGACTAAACATTATAAGAAATAAAAACAGACTAGCCTAATGTAGGGGTTTATAAATTAGTATCGTATTTGGTTATTCCTGTGAGTATGACTGTCAGTGCATTAGCTGAGTGCTCTCGGTAGGCTATCATATTATTTATACAGTAGGCCTATTATTTTAATTTTAAAAGTGTAGAAATAGTCTACAACAATAACATTATTGCATATACTTTTTTCCAATACATTGTCGTCAGCTTATACAAATATCCTTGCACATATCTGGATAGAATCATTTTGTTCAGTGATTCTGATATTTCGTTCCGTTCCGTGATTTAGCAATAAACCCACAAACTAATTTTTGCAATCAACAATGCATGCAGGGCTGACGCACTGCAAATGAAAAATTAAGAACTTCATGATTCGTTCATGACAACTAAATTGCCTAAAGTGTTGCGAGCGCTAGGTGTCTTCAGTGATTCTGATGATTAATAATTGCCTTATCTTGTTTTGTCATGTTAATAAAGACAAAATGTATATTTTGCGGTATTACGTTTCTTGATTTTTATTTACAGCCCCTTGGTTATCATGCTCGTATTCAGAATAATAAAATGACCTGCCTATCAAACAATGCTTAAGCGTTGCTTTAATATTGGCCCAACACCAAAACGACACGAAATGAATGTTTGGTGTTAGCAAGGTTTGCAACAGTTTTTAATATAAAATATTCGTGCCCCGGAAAAAATATGTCTTTTCATCCAGTAAAAATATGAAATTTTTCACCTTTATCGATATTGGACATTTTTCTACGACCCCCTGGCTAGTCCGACTCCGATTCCACCTCTGAGTAGTAGTCCGTGCTACATTGAAGTTGTCAAGTACCTGTAAGTATCAGGCGAAAGGATGGTGCTGAGCGGCCGACCAGACTAATCGGTCAGTTGGCTCTTGAAAGCTGTTATTGATCTGGATTCAATAGCAGCTGGTGGAAGGTGATTCCAATCAGGTATAGTTTTGTACAAAAAGGAATTTTGTCCCAGCGTGGTGTTAGCTCTAATGTATTTAAATGATTGTTTATGTCCACCAGGAGTTCTTTCGTCTGCTGGGTTTAAGAGGTCATTGACAGGTAGGCCCCTACAGCGATTAATCCATTCAAAATTGTGTATAGGCTTGTCAGCCTGAAGTTCTATCTTCTAGTTTGTAGGCCTGAGTCAGTCCAGCCTAGATCTTGGATAAGAGCTGTTACACTTGATTTAAGCTGGTAGTTGTTTGTTACGGAGCGTCATCATCATCATCATCATAGTATACTTCTTGTAGGCTATCAGCCTTTAAGTCTTCTTAACAGAATATTTTACTCATATATGCTATGTTACAGTTTTTGTTACTTGTTTTGGTGGTATTGTGTGAGACCCTTATGGGCCCGCCTTTAGTTATTTCTGTTTAGGCGTTCTTTTTGAGATATTTATATACAAGTTGTGTATGGGATATCAGTTTCTGAGTACATTCTGTTTGACCAAAACATGTCCAGTCTGTTTTCAAAAAACCTTAGTGTAGGTGACATTACTACTTCCTCTGACAGGGGATTCCAGTCATCCACAATACGTTGTGAGTAGAACATTATCCTCCTATTCGTGTTGTTTCTCACTTTTTTCAACTTTAGTGAATGTCCTCTAGTGCGTCTGTCTTTGTACAAAGGAAGAAAATGGGTTGAGACTTTGTTTATACCATGCAAATACTTGTAGGTTTCAATCATGTCTCCTGTACCTAAGCGATGGCAACTTTAGTGTCTTCAGCCTTTCTTGATATGGTAATTCTTTGAGCGCGGGTATAATCCTTTTTCCTCGGTGTTGCACTGCTTCGAATTTGTCAATATCACCTTTAAGATATGGTGACCATACCAGATTTCCATATTCTAATAGTGGACGTAACAGTGCTTTATATAGTAAAGCTAGATTTTGCCTGTCCAGGTATGTGTAAGATCTTCTTATTATGCCTAAAGTTAAGTTTTCTTTATTTACTACTTTATTTATATGTTCTTTAAATCCTAATTCATTGTCCACCCATATGCCAAGATCCTTTCCTATTGTTGTTTCTTCTAACTCTATCTGCCCTTCTTTTGATATTATATTATTATGTTTATTGTTTTTCTTGCCCATATGCATACATTTACATTTGCTGGCGTTAAAAAGTAGTTGCCAATCTCTCGACCACTTCTTTAAGCTATCTATGTCATCTTGTAGTTGTTTTATATCACTTTGGTCTTTGATTTCTCAATAGATTTTTGTATCATAAATATTTTTATGGCCGATTTTACGCAGTCTGGCAGATCATTTATGAAAATTATGAATAGCAGTGGTCCTAGGACACTCCCTTGTGGGATACCACTTGTCACAGTTGCCCAGTCGGATTGAGATTGGTCAACTAACACTTTTTGTCTTCTGTCTGTTAAAAACATATACCCATGACAAAACCTTGCCGTTTACTCCATATCCCTTTAATTTGATCAAGAGCCTTTTGTGCGCCACCGTGTCAAAAGCCTTACAAAATCCAAGTACACAGCGTCCACAGAATTTCCTTTATCAAGCATTTGTGTCCATTCCTCTATTGTTTCTATTAGCTGTGTGACACATGATCTACCACTCACAAAGCCATGTTGGGCATCTGCCAGCAGTTTTTCATTTATTAGATGTTCCATAATATTATTTCTTACTAGGGTTTCCATTACTTTTGATATCACAGATGTTAGGCTAACAGGACGGTAGTTTGATACTGAGCTCTTGTCGCCTTTCTTAAAAATCGTGATTATCTGGCCTTTCTTCCAAGCTGTTGGTATCTGCTCATATTCCAGGGTTTTTTTCTGAAGAGGACAAAGAGGGGTATAGCGAGGTCTGTGTTTAGCTCTTTTTACTCTCGGGTGCATTCCGTCTAACCCTTGCACCTTGTCAGATTTCAAGTTTTGCAGTATTTTTTGTACATCTGCCTGTGTGAAGTTTATTTCATTTAGGGTGTTCTGCTTTCAAACCGTCATCCGATATCTTTTCTCCTTTATCATTTTTAGGACCGATCTTCAGACTTCACCTTGAGTTTACTGTTTGCGTATCTATAAAAAGCTTTGGGGTTTAATTTTGCTTCGTTAGAAACTTTTTTCTTGAATGACTGATGAGCTTTCCTAGTCTCCCATTTGGCCTGGTTTCTTGCTTTTGTATACGCCGTATAGTCTTTTCCCTCTTTTGTGTCCAAATATCGCCTGAATGCTTCTTTTTTCTTTCTTATCTTGGCGATAACTTTCTCATTCATCCATATTGGTTTTCTGATACCCTTCCTTTCAGTTTTTTTCGGTATAAATTTATCTTCTGCTTCAAGGATCTGTCTTGTTATTTCACTCCACGACTGTTCTACGTCCAAATTTTTTAGAATATCGTCTCATTCAATTGATTTTATTTTCTCTCTCATGCATTCATAATTTTCCTTGTAAAAATTGTATTTTGTTTTTTTTAGCCCTCTCCTGAATGTGGTAACACCGGAAAATAAATGAAAGTACTGCATTATCACTCTTCCCGAGGGGTTCTTTCACTAGTACATTATTTACCATGCCTTCTTCATTTGTCAGAATAAGGTCCAGTGTATTGTGCTCTTGGCCTTTTCTTATTCTGGTTGGTTGTTTTACATGTTGGAACAGGTATGTGTCTGTTACCGTCTCTAAAAATTTTGAGGCAGGGTGGTCGCTTTTTAGTGTACAAGTACCACCGTCGTTCCATTTTATGCCTGGGTAATTAAAATCTCCTGTTTGATCTGCAGCTTTGGCAACGAGATTATTTATGTTCTCATTTCTCTGGTCGTCGCTGTTAGGTGATCTGTATACTGCTCCTACAAGCAGTCTGTCTTTATCTCTTTGTCGTTTTTTTTCAGGTTTACAACCTTTCCCCTCCTGATCACCCATCTCGCTGCTATGTCCCCCGACAGCTGAGATTGTTTTCTTTTTGTGTCACGTTCCTGCCTTAGTTTTTGATCTTCTGTCTTCTCTAATGGGGTCATGTCCCTGTTTATATTTTCTTTGCTATATCGTCTTCAGTGTCTTTAACTTTTATTGCTGCTTTCAGTATTTTGTTTTTACAATCCTGTGATTAGACAGTTATTTTGATAGGTCTTGGTCTTGTTTGATTTTCTGCAAAAGGGCCCGGTCGTGTTTCTGTTTTAACTTTGGTTTTTAATCCCAAATTATCTTTACATAGCGCCTCGAACTTTTCTGTTTCTCCAACATTTCTCTCACTTCTGTCTTCTTTTCGCTCTCGGGCAGTCCAAAAACAATAAGATTTTCTTTCCTTCTTTCTCTATCCTGTATTTCATTAATGTTTTCAATGGCTACCATCTTCTAGCCTTTCTTCAATTCTCTCAAATCTTGAGTCAACCTTACTATATATAGTTTTTGATCTGTTTGTTTCTATTCGTTTTATATCTTTTTGTAGGTTCTTGACCTCAGAGTTTATTTTTTTATTCAACCTTATTGACTTCTTGTGTGAGTTTTTTTCTTCTGTGAGTTTTTTTGAGTTCACCTTATTCTTCATCTTTTTTTCTAGGGATTTCACACGTGCAGCAAATCTAAATCAAATAGCCATTTACGTCCTTAGAACGTAAAACATAAATGTAACGTTATTGCCTTTGCAGAGCAGTATAGTGATCCAGATAATCCTGGATAGATCTGGAAGAACATGATGGATAACTTAGAAAAGTCATAGCAGAATACCTGACTACTCTGTGAATATGGTGTCCAACTTCCATGTTGATCGGATGAAAACTCAGGGGGAAATAGCTTCTAACAAAACCTGCACAGAATAATAAGTTTAAAGAACTGTAGAGAAATCAGTATATTTGGGCATAGCCCAAATATAATTAGTGGTGAATCATATAGACCCTACATGCCCTACCGGTATATATGAGCCTATAGATATATCGAAAGGCCCAGGCAGACTGCTTCTAGGGAGGCGTATACTGAATCACGGAACGGAACGGAACGCCGAGAATTACGGAACGGAAAAAAATATCAATATCACGGAACGGAACGGAACGGAATGATAGGTCTACACCAATTACGTTTGACAACCACCAAGAAACAAATCCAAAGTAATCTATAAAAACACAATAATGTGAGATATAATAAATTGATTAAATATATATCTGTAGTGCTAAAATTACTTTATTAATTTAGCACCCGACTACATTGACTAGGCCTAATCTAATAGTTGCAGAGAATCACGGAACAAAATATTAGAATCACGGGACGGAATGATACAGCAATTACGTTTGGTTACCGCCAAGAAACAAGTCCAAAGTATTATATAACAACACAATAATGTACCATATTATAAATTAATTAAATATATTTATTTATTTATTTACAGTGCTAAATATAACTTTATTAGCACCCGACTAATCTAATAGTTGTCAGTAGGCCTATTGTAGCTCAGTAGCATGTACGTGTTATTATAGACTGCAATATATTAATTACTGTACAAAACATTTTTTGTTGTGGAATGAAAGACAATTCAAAATGACAACAATAATAGTTTTATTGACCAGAACAAAAAATGCATTCTAATACGTACGTTGCGATGGAATAAATGATAAACATATAGTGAATAACAATAATAGGACTACATAGAAATAACATCAAAAACGTTACGGTGCATTGGAATAGATCTACATAGCAATACATAGCAATTCATTGAACATTGACAATTTAACGTTACAGAACATTGGTATACATAATTGTAATTGTTTATTGACAGGTGAGAAGAATTGACAAGTCACACCTCGGAGAAGCTGTTGGGCAGTTGACACTAACTGAGTTGTGAAAAAAATGAGTTGTAAGGTGGACTAAATGGTGATATGTCAACATGGTATATTACAGGAATGAAGATTATAGATTATTAAAGCATTAAAAAGTTATTTACATTGATGAAACATCCTAATAATTTGATATAGATTCTATCCAAAATATATTTTCAAGAAATGTACAGTAGCTAGACCACTAATATAAATTTAATATGAATGTATGATAATATATTATGTACTGGTACTAAAATTTATATACTCAGATAGAGTCCGTCCCCACTGAGGAGAGCATGACTCTCGAATTCAGGGTGGAAAACGTTGTGGAGAAGAGGCTTCTGTGCAGCAGATTTTATATGTATGTTGACCTGGCTTTCCAACAAACACGTCTTTGATGTCGGCCCAGCATTAAAATAACATTAGGTCAATACCCCGTGTTAGCTGCGACTGACAATACATAGATCTAAAATATCGCTGGAAGTATTTGTATATTGTGTTGGGGTTCCGTCAATTGAGACTATCAAATAGAGCTCCTCTAGTAGGCCCCTATATTTAATAATATATCCCCTAATTCCTTATTGTATTTTTTACAACCAGAAAATGCGTGTTTTGAGTTTTAATCACCCATTAAAATTGAATCTGGGTATTTATTTAGTATAAATTTAATGTTTTCAATATTAGGTGACGTTCCAGGAGGGTTTTATATCGTAGCCAATTCAATCTTTTCTTATCAGATTCAAATGATATTTGCAAGTAAATTCTTCATACAATTCTGAAGTGTTTAATTGATTTAAATTTTATGTCCTTTCGTATAAATATTGTACTTCCTACCCCACGGTCTATCTTTTCTTATTATATGATAGTTAGGGATCCTTATTGTATGTTGTTTCCAGATTTTACTTTCATTTATCGCATAAGATAAGATTATCCAGATAATAACCCTAGTCTTATACCCAGTTTATCGAGACTTCACAACTTACTTACTTATTGTTCAACTCTTCACTTCATTGTTTGACATCTGCTCGTAGTAGGCCTCCTACTCTTACTGCTCTGGAGTTCTGGTCACCTTAATTCTTTGAGGTGTGACTGCAAATGTTCACAATTCAACTTGTGTCATCTGCTCCGGAGTGTCAGAGTACTGTTCACCTTCTCCGAGCTGTACGTGACCCCCTTCACAACTCAGCTTGTGCAGATCCATTCACCTTCTCCAACGTGTAACCCTAACATTATCGACTATCGTCGTTTTTAATAAAATTATTATCTTTACTTACCGACTGAATCAGTGCTTTAAATTGTGAATGAAACGAGTATTTAACCATGAAGATGTGTTTATGTTTGGTAAATTAAACAATTGTGATTAATTCCAGCCCACTAGAATTTGTGTGTCTCGGAAAGACCACTTTAAGTGGGTGAAAATTTAAAACAGATAACTTAGCGGGAAAAGGGTCAATTAACTTCCGCCATAACCCATCTGTCATCATATCAAATTAATGTCAACATTCATGATGATAAATATATTATATTTCTATTAAGTTCAATATAGGCCCATTATTATATTTATATCATACTATTTCTATTATATTCGATTATTAATAATGTATTATTATATTTATGTTGTATATGCCTACCATTATTAGGTGGGCAAGTGGTCGCCACATCGCCACATGTGGCGACAGAAGCAAAATATCTGTAATGTAAATATTTAAAAATGACCATTCAAAGCACCTAAAAGTAGCTATTTGTGGCGACAGGACTCATTTCACCTGCCCACCCCTGAATTATAACAAACAATAGGTTATAAATATGTGATTTTCGTGTGATTTGTTACAAATTAACCTACTACCACAGCGCATTAAGGGTTGGCGTATTATTGTTTTATTTTATCACTACTCGACAATCTTTAGATTATGTAGGGCCTAATAATTAAAAAACTAGTTTTTATGCAAATTCAGGCTATTTACTGGATTGTAGACAATGGTATGAAACTATATTTTGTCTGTATTCATCTATTCACATTGACCAAACAAACAGCCGCGCCTGACGTTGTAATCCTGCTTGTATGATATGCTCCACGCATAGCCTACCCCGCCACTAACACGTTATAGCAGTTATCACAGTTATAATATCACTTGATCTGATAGTGGTAGTGTATACCACCAGTGACGCAAGGCTGTGATTAGTGGAGGCCCCCATGTGACCCCCTCCCCATCCCACGTGACCCTCCTCATCCCTCCCCATCCCACGTGACCGCTCCCCCTCCCTACTCCCCCTACTGACAACATTCTATAAAATGAACACACGTTTATTTAGGAATTTAGAAGTTTTAATTTGACGTTTTTTTTAACTATTGCAAAATTAATTTACCTACAATTGACTAACATTACATTGTCGTTCCGTGATTCTGATATTTCGTTTCGTTCCGTGATTCTCAGTAGGCTTTCATAGTAGGCCTATATAGACGGCTTTACAATTTTTCTTATTTCTTTTAAATATGTCCAACTATCAAAACGTACAACAATAGCATAAATATATATTTTTTTTCAATAAATTAGTCGTCAGCTTATGTCCTTGCTCATATCCGGATATAATTATTCCGTTCCGTGATTCTGCTTGTTTGTTCAATACCCAGTTTATTACTTTGGATACACAAAATGCAATAAAATAATATACACTAATCGGTAATATTTGTTTATTATAAGCCCTTGCGATTAAACATTATAAGAAATAAAAACAGACTAGCCTATGTAGGGATTTATAAATTAGTATCGTATTTGGTTATTCCTGTGAGTATGACTGTCAGTGCATTAGCTGAGTGCTCTCGGTAGGCTATCATATTATTTATACAGTGGGCCTATTATTTTAATTTTAAAAGTGTAGAAATAGTCTACAACAATAACATTATTGCATATACTTTTTTCCAATACATTGTCGTCAGCTTATATAAATACCCTTGCTCATATCTGGATAGAATCATTTTGTTCAGTGATTCTGATATTTCGTTCCGTTCCGTGATTTAGCAATAAACACACAGACTAATTTTTGCAATCAACAAAACATGCACCTGTAGGCCTACTAATTAGATGTCTAACTGTAGACCTAAATTCTGATTAATATTTTTGCTTGTAAGTGCGCTTAAGATAAAATTGTTGGCACTAGCAGCGTTAATAAAAAAGAAGACTAGGTAGACTATATACGTTTATTGGAATGTTTCTTAAAAAAAATTCTTTTGGGCGATAATAAGAGAATTTTATGGGTATAATCATGTATATGATTTAAATCTGCATGGTTGTTGTAAGGTTATCATGGTTATACTCATGGGGCATCTTTTGTTTTGTTTTTTAAATTAAAATAATGACACCTGTGTGAAAAAATATCAGAATGGGACACAGTTAGAGGCAGAGCATGCCTGAGCAAACAAACGGGGAAAAATATCCCAGTTTTATTGCAGTGCCAGTGGCAGTGTCTCACAAATTCACATTCTCAGAAAAACACCATTGAAGTACCTATAATAGCTGTGCACAGTCGCAGTTCACCATGGTAGGATATATGATTGTAGAAAATATAATCTTTAGACTATCATTAGTCTAGAGGTGAGGCCATTATTTTAATTTCAATATCATATCATACTGGATGTATATTGTATAGCATGTATAGTATACCATATTATAGATTTTGCCATAACCATAAAATTTCATTGAATACCATTTTAAACTCTGAATATTACTTTTTTCTGCTCAATTTTACATTTTCTTTCTTGGTAGTTACATAAACTGGTCTAGTATTATAAATGTACATAGAACACATTTTTAGAAAAAGAATATTTTATTATTGTTATAGTTACATCAGTGTTTGATACTATGGGAAATGCACAATGCTTAATAAATCAACTACATGCCTTATTAGAAACATGTTAAATTACCAACAAAGGGATTGTATATTGGAGGGGGGGCGGAAAGAAAGAAGGGAGAGAGATGTGATAGGGAGCAGATAAATGAGAGAGAGAGAGGAGAGAAAAAGAAAATGAAAGATAGGGTAGAGAGAGAGAGAGAGAGAGAGAGAGAGAGAGAGAGAGAGAGAGAGAGAGAGGAGAGGGGCGATACAGAGGAGAAAGAGGAGCTCTTAAGGGAAATAGAGGAGAAAGGGAAATAAAAAGGGATAGAGAGAGGAGAGAGAATGAAAGAGAGGTAGAGAAGAGAGAGAGAAAGAGAGAGAGAGAGGGAGAGAGAGAAAGAGATAGAGAGGGAGGGATGGCAAAAATCAATTTTTGCACCCGGTTATCAGCACATCTGTACAGGCCTGGGAAGCACATGATGGTGGAAGATTGTTTAAAATGAAAGCTAATTTTTTCGCTAGTTAATTCTCAAGCTGTTTTCCTATTAGAAAAAAAGTCTAGCAATTTTTCCTGATTTTATGTTTTAGTAAGTAGACCCTGGTTTTTTAGAAGTTGGACCGTCTGTCATGTAATGCAATTCTAAAGTTAATGGGCTTATAGCTCATTATAATTTTACAAAATTTTAGGTAAATAATGTTTCAATCGATTGAGAATGGACTGAATAATCAGCAAAAATACCGCCCAGTATATTCTTTAAAGAACATTTTTTGTTCTCATTCTAGATGCATTTTAACAATTTATGTTAGACTGTTATTATTATTCTTTTTAATTTATGAGGCTTTTTAATATCAGTTGTTTATTAGATTGTTTATGACACACCAGCAATTAATGAGTGGGCAGCCTCAGATGCTCAAATTGTTTATACAGCATTGTAAGTGTTAACCCTTGAAGTTCCGCTAAATTAAATAATCTAAATTTTTACACACTCGAAGTTTGTGTGTTGCTACTGCAACCCACAACTTAAAGTGAAATTTACTCCTTAACCCTTTCATCACTGAAGCCCATAAAAATGGGCTTCAGTGGTGAAAGGGTTAATTCTTTAGTTTGAAACCAAATTTTAATGTTTAAACAACACATTTCGTTCCCAATGACAGATTTAAACAGCAAATAAAACAGATTAAAAAAGACTATAGTCATTTTTAGCTGTTTAACCCTTTAACCTCCAAATTATTTAAGCTGAATTTTCACCCACTTGAAGTTGTGTCTCGCTGACGCGATCCACAACTTCAAGTGAGTGAAAATTATTCAGATTTGACAAAATGGGGGTCAACTGTTTTCAAATATTGCTGATTGATGTCACATTTTTTTTTTCTCATGTTTAAAAAGTGGTACTTAATGTGCTAATAATAAATGAAAACTCGAATATATGCGGCACCGGCGGTTAAAGGGTAAAGGTTTAATGTATAGATCTATAGTACAATTTTTGTAAACCATACGCCTCACTTTATCATGAATTGTTATTGCAGAGTGCTACTTTGTAGAAGTCTGACCGCTAAGATGCTACCATCAAAAGTCTCTTCATGATTAGTGATTTGTGTAGGATAGATAATCCAAAGTCATTGAGACTGTGATATCAGCTGATATAGTCATGGCTTCACCATTGGATGTGAAGGTGAGATTGACAAAGTCAGGTATGGGGCGTCCAGTGAAACAGTTCTTGATAGTTTGGTGAAAATGTCATATGCTTAAATATTTTGTTTAACCAAATACAGTCAATAAAATTAATCTAAGAGTACAGGCCTGACAGTCGGATGTTAATTTGTGTGTCTGCAAATGTTTAATTGCATTCTAGTTATAAATGTTTATGTATATAATCTCAAATAGGAAATCCAATGCGCGCGCTGGTGAGGACCAGTTTCGTGAGGATAAATGAAAAACCATCTACACCAGCTTTTTTATTATTTTCTTCCTTTGAACAACGTTCAGGGGTTCAATAGTCTCACTCTTTTCCATAGTATAACAGCAGGGCAATGCTATGTTTGCCTTCACAGCCTGGTATCGCAGCATCGTCTGTGTTCCAGCTGGTAATTACAAATTTTTAGTTTACTTTTAAATGAACGAAAAATAAGTTATAATAACACTCATTTCCAGAGGACATGGGTTCATTTCCCATTGTCTCATTGCTTGTCACTGACAACTTAACTGCAATTGGAGGAGATTGTCATCATTAGTGACAGCTGGCTAAATAGTAAATGTGAAAGAATTTCTGCAGCCTAATTACAGTAATTTCTGCAACCTAATTACAGTAATATTCCATGTACATGTATCTTCATCTAGCATTTGTTTGCTAATTGCAGGTTAAAGTAGCCCTGTTTCCTAAGGAGGATTTTGACATAGAGCCCTCACCAATGGGACGTGGTGCATTTGGTTGTGTCCAACGTGCTTTCCATCGTGACCGTAATGAGCAGTGTGCCATCAAATGTTTGTTTCCCATGGGCTCTTCCAACAGTCACGTTCAACGGTAGAAAAGAGTTTTCCATTACCTGCAGACATAGATTTAAAACATTATATTGTTCTCAATAAAATTATAAATAATTTAAATTAATCAAATCATGTCTTATGTTTTCAAATTCTTCTTTATGATTGCCAGTTTTCAGCTTGATCCAGCATTACTCAAAATTAATAAAATTGGGTAAGGTTGCAGTAATCAGTGCACACTTTTGTGGAGCGTTTGCATAGCCTTTAGTGGTTTTAAACATGCAGGGCACGCTGAGTAATCACCCTTGCGTGGCATGTAGCCATGCTGGCTTTCTGATTGAAAATATTTTTTTTCCTCACACAACAAATAAATAAAAATTAGTTTGTAAAAAAAAATCTTGCAAACTTCAGCAAGCTCTCATACTGAAGAATCATTAATGTTTCCTGACATTAATGTGAAGAAAAAGTTTCAATCATATTTTATTTTATTTGGCTTATAAAGTAATGATCAGATTACCTATTGGATGCAAACGGTTTTTATTTCCCCATTTAATAGTTTGACAGCCATTTAGGTTGTTTTTGTTTCAAGAAAACTGTCCAAACACCTGAATATCTAGTTGCTGTTGCTATGTTTCGTAAACATTCAAAAGGGCTGGCTATTCTAAATATTGCTCAATATCTCATAATTAAAGCTTGTATGATAGCCAGAGTATTGATTTGAGTAGAGTATTTTATATTACAGACAATTGGCAAGTGAAGCTGAACGCATGGTATCTGCTCGCCATGAAAACTTAATGACTCTTTATGGCCTACTCACAAATATGGATGAAATATGTGGCCTTGTGATGCCTCTTCTGAGATATGGATCTCTTGATATGTGAGTACATTGTACATACAAAATAAGGTGTGGATGTGTATTGTTTAGATGTATAGATTGGCAAGATACAGGCCGGTTTCTTGATTTTATTGACACTTTATCAGATGAAGTGTAAATGTGATCATAGAATTAGTTGGTATACTCTCAAATTAGACCTGACTTGGTACCCTAGGCCCGGGTCTGGCATTACAATTTATGAAGAATAACTTGATTTCCTGCATCTAGGGGTTTTACATCGAAAATTTTCATGGACCTGTTTTAATAATAACCAGATTCTTTTTAAATTTGTCACTCACTTCAAGTCATCTTTGTCCACTATAAATCCTGAACTGCGACAGCAACTTGCAGCTTGTAGTGTAGTGGAACATAATCATTTCTTGATAAAATATAGAGAAAAAGCAAATGATGTATCATGTAGGTAACTTTATCTAGACCTACTCAAGTGTGAGCGATCACCCCATGTTTGTTTCTTTGCGATAGCTAGCCCTGGAAGCAGGCTGCCTGGCAAGTCACGTGCTACCATTGGGTCCGACCCATTTGATTGCCTGTTACTTAAAGAAGAAATTTTGAGATGATTTTCGTTGTCTTCTATTTTAATAGGCTATTATGTAATAGTCGATTGTCATAGCATAACACAAAATCGTCAATGATGCAAACAGCCATTTGAATTGGCGAAATATTGATCGTCCTGTGTTTCCTGGAAGACCCAGCTTTACACAGACATGTGGTCATGTGCACAAACACGAGACTTTGACCTGATACTGATCTCATGCTGGGCCAGAGTCGCAGATCAACATTTTGTATCTACTGGGTTGTATCATCCTACCGCACAAATTTTGACTTTAAAATTATAATCCAACAGCCTTCCAATTGGAGTATCAGTGTGGGGGAAACGTATGTCTGCATAACCTGTGCCTGTATTCTCGTACAAGTTTCGATATATAGTACGCTTGACCCCTTCAGATTGGTAGAGATGGCCCGCATTTAGTGTGTGCATGAATGTTGTTTTTGACAGTTCTAGACAGCAAACCCTCCCCTGTAATGGCAATCAACACTGGGAATTATTCCCCAGTTGCTTGGTAATTAAAGGCATATCTGTACCTAAATAATAGGCTGAGATCTACAAAGCTCTAGACTATACTAAATTGATGAGATATATTAAAATAATAAAAGAGGTTGATATTGCCTTCTTACTGAAAAAAACTGAATGAAGTTTATTTCTCCTTAAATTTTAGTACCGCTACCAGTAGTACAAATGCAAATGTGTTTTTGACACTTGTTGATTTTCGGGGTCATATATCAGTTATCATGCTATCCTGGTGGTGAAAGAAGTTATACAATGTGTCCAGTTGTCACAATCTGAATCAGTGCAAGGGCAGTGTTCTGAGATGATATTAAACTTGTTTAGACTCCGGGTCCCAGTTAGGCTAGTAGCCCCAACGTGCCTAAAACAGAACTTGAAACTAAAGGTTCAGGCTGAGAAAGAAAACTTGATGTTTGAAAGTTTGCTTAACTTGGCATCAGAATACCCGGTATGACTGGGCCGCCAACTCATTTACTGCACGAGGCCCAGTCACACTGACCACCATTTTCTTCACACAGCCAGCTGTGTAAAACGACACTCGCGCTGATTACCAAAAAACTCGGATACCAAGACGAATATTTCAAGTGCCTATGACAACTAGGCCATTTTCAGCCGGCGTAAATGTGTGGTCGTCTTGGAACAATAAAATTTAAAAATGGAGGTCACTGTGTCAGAGCCTTGCGATGTCATCAGGGTAGCATCAGAACACATTGTTTTTTTAGGACATTGCAGATGAACCTGTAAGATGCAGTGATGTGTATTTGACGCTAAGTAAAATAAAATAAATTTCATACAGAATTCTTACGTGGCCTGAAAAACCTTGAATTTTAAATTATTTATTTAAGGCCTTCAAAGTACTTGATTTTTGCCAATGGCCTTGAAAAGCCTTGAAATTGAACCATTTTGAAAGCCATTTCGCAATTTTTTTTAAAACAGCAGAGAAACCATTCCGTAGAAGGTTTCAATGACAGCCAAGATGCACAGTGATCATGCATTTATTCCAACAAGTGGGCTTGCTACATGTCTACATGCTTTCTATTAAACAAAATTTGTTTTTCGAACGTTTGTATTAATGTTTTACTTGGTTTGCGTGGGGCCTTGAAAAACCTACTTTTGGGCCTTGAATTTTTTTCTGCCCAAGGTGTACGAACCCTGTTCCTACCTACCAATCTGATAAAGTGACACAAAATAAAATAAAAAATACAATTGATCTCCTACCTACCCAGTGATTAAAATGGCAACAAACAAATCGGAAACAAAAATATCATTTTTTTTGCCTCTGAGCGGCATGATTGCTACTGGTTAGATAATGAATGAATCAGTAAGAAAATGGGAGCAAAAATAAGGGCTTGTTAAAAGTTGTGAGGCTGGTAATTTTTGTTAAGTTAACAGCCCACAGGGCTGGTTCTCAATCTCGGCTAGTTTCCACCCCTGATATTTCCAAGATTCAAGTACATGATACCCAGCTATCAGTTTGCTTAACCCTCAGAGCACTGAGCTATTCAATTTAAATTTTCAGTCACTTAAAGCTGTGTCTCACTACAGCGATACACAACTTCAAGTGACTGAAAATTTGTCTGACTTGTGAAATTTAGGTCCCAACATATGTCAGTGTTTCAAGATTTAAGGCATATTTTACTTTTAACAACTGATTACACAGGTACTGATCAAACAGAATTATGGTTTGCTTAAATTACAGTATGTGGAAGAACTTAAAGAGACAGGTCGAACTACCTCTAAGACTGAGATTTGTGAGAGAAACAGCAGACGGTATGAATTATCTGCATACACTGCAGTCAAAAATACTTCACATGGACCTGAAACCTGGGAACATACTGCTGAATGATGACTTACATGTTAAGGTCACCTGTCACTTTATGTATAGTGCTACAGATATTAAAAACTCTTGGCCATGGCAAAATAATACATGAAATGTCAGATACTGTAGGTCTGGTAATATGCACGAAGTTTTAATTTTTACGAATTTTGCTCAGAGGACTAATTCTGGAATTTAAGAATCTCGCTAAAATTATTATAATAGTTATTATAAAAATTTAAAAATTGCGAAAATACAGACACGTGAAAATTACCAGATCTACAGTAGGCCTAATCCATTTTTTGCTTCAGGTTTGCCAATCTTCTGTATGCATTCACATCATGATCACATTTTTTAAATTTTTGAAACTTTTTATTTTATTTTATTGTATATCACATTTAAATTAATGTCCAACCGTCTGGCCGGTCCTGGTGAAAACTGTTCTGGTTGAAGATGAAGCTTATTAAACTATTTTATAGATGCTGTGATATGACGTGATATCACACGATTTACTTTACTATATACTATGCTGATATGAAATTATGCAGTAAAAAACACAGATCAGATGAAACATACAATAACAAAAATTATCTAATTTTAATCACTGATATGGATTTTTTTCTTCAAATATCCCCTTGCGTTGAAGCCATGACAAGGAATTTTTTGTGTTTATTCTCCAAACAGATTACAGATTTTGGACTGTCTAAGATGCGTGGTCTTGTGGAAGCTGAGCAGCAGCATGTAGGTGGAACACCTGCATTCATGGCCCCAGAACATACAACAGATTCTTCATTACAGCCGTCAACAAAGTCAGATGTATTCAGGTAATATCAATGTAATCAGCAAAGCAGGGTTGGGGTCAAGTACATCGGTACTTGTACTTGCCTGTACATAAGTACATTTTTTCGAGTACTTGCTTGTACTTTGTACTTGAGCTTCAAAAATGTACTTGTACCCAAGTACATTACGAAGTACTCAGTACTTGAAGACAAGTACATTGCAAGTACATCCCGTTTTGTTAAAAAAATATATATATTATAATTTACTTTTTCAGTTATTCAGTGCAATATTTTTTAGAATATAAATTTTAAAATGAAACATATTTAGTTTATCTAGATGTATCAATGTAAAGCGTTATCACACATTCGTGTTCTCAGTGAGCTGTATATTGTCCCTTTGATCTTTCATTCATACTTCTGGTAAGCCGTCCATATAGATGTACTGATAAAAAGTCTTATCACATATTTGTTTTGTAACAATCACATTTATCTACATCTTAAATGCACTACAAGAAATATTTTAAATAAAATTAATTTCAGAAAATTGGTTCACCCACCAGAATATGGACATTTGAAGAAAGTTTTTACCTTCTTGTGTGGTTATTAAAATAAAGTCATTTTCAACTCACCTGATCTGAATTGTGGCAGTAGGTCACAGATAAAGTGATTCAAAATGTGAAGAAAAACATCAATGTATTTCAAAGTGCCCCCCCCCCCCCCCCCCGAAAATAAGCTCGGAAAACATGTACATGTGCATGATGTCACAGCAAAAACATACAATTGACGTCTTTGAGGCAAATTCCTTTTCTAGTTGCCTTCTGATGTGATTATAATGGTTATCATGACCTTTTTTTATCAAATTTTATTATTTTGTACATTTACAGTTATGGCGTGACTGTGTTTTGCATACTCTCCCAAGAAAGGCCTTACAAAGGTGAGTACATTAACCACATTAACCCTTAGAGCACTGAGCTAAGAAATTTAAATTTTCAGCCACTTGAAGTTGTGTTTCGCTACTGCGATTCACAACTTCAAGTGAATCAAAATTTGTGTTATTTGTGAAATTTACGTCCCAACACATATCAGTGTTTCAAGATTGAAAGCATATTTGATTTTTAACAGCTGGTTATACAAGTGCTAACAAAACCACATAATGGCTTCTTTAATCGACATCAGTGTTCTAAAGGTTAACTTAATTCTCAGTGCAGAATCTGTACTACTGTACAATATGTACAATCGCAGGAAGTAAGTGCCATCAGGCTAATATTGGGCCTCTGCTATACATGTATATTGCCGATCTCAATAGCCCACCCCAGATAAAATAAATAATTTCTGTCTTCATTTTGACTAGAACTGATACTAGATACTATACTATACTATACTATACTATACTATACTATACTGATACTAGATACTAGAACTGTATCAGGAACATCAATAGGAACATCAATAGGATGGGTCATGGTGACAATTTTTTTTATTCTGAAAACTAAAATAATTCTACGCTGGCTTTATTAGGAGTTACATAAACCTTTTATAACGATATCTCGCATGATGGATGCTCAATGAATTCTACAATATGTGATTTTTTTCTCTTTTGACTATGAGATTCATATGGAATCAACCGGAGAGTAGTAGCTGGAGAACGACCTGACCTTAATGACATTCCCATGCCAGTGCGTGGTGCCAGGTGGTGGGATCAAATTCAGCGTCTCATGACCTCGTGCTGGTCGCCATCCCCTGATCAGAGACAAGACTTCAAAGGTGATTAGTTACAAACTCATTATATTTTGCTGAGAAGCAACCAAAACATTAGGTGGAAAAGTCCTAAGGTAGCCATCAAAAATGTTTTAGTAATCAATAGTGATGTACCGATGATCGGTTATAATCGAAGATTGGTCGTTTACTCATCTTATTGTGATTATCGATTACAAACATCATTAATCAATTGTCACCAAAAAAAAAATGATTAAAAAAATGTGAACAAAATAGGATTCAAGCGCTTAAAAAAAAAAAATTAAAAAGAAATGTGAATGAAAAAAGATTTGAGAAAAAAAAATGTGAACCAATTTACTGTGATCATCAGTCAGTTGTACCAACCAAGTCCAAGTGATCATCGATTATGAAATTCCAACCAATTCCCAGCACTAGTAATCAATAAGCATTTGTCACTGTTTAGTGTGAGCTTAAAATCTGTGCATTATGATATAAACTTACAATTAAATAAAATCCTTAATTTATTTACTTAAACCTATGTGCTTGAAAATTATTTCAAGATTACCCAGTACAGTACTTACAATAATGTAGCCAAGCTCTGCCGAACTGCCAACAAGTATGAATTATTGTGCTATCCAGCAGTGTCTGTATGACCTTTCCTTTATAAATTATATACTATATGTAGCTAATGATGGCATGTACTTAGTGGTCATCACGGGTGATATGTCTGAGCTCTGTTTATAACCTTAACCCTTTAACTGCTGATCACGACTATAATCGTTTTTAATTTGTTTTATGAACCGATTAAATCACTGATATTCGGAATGAAATAACTGTATACAGATCAAAATTTATAAATGTTTGGTCTCCAATTAAACAAATATGAGTAATTTTCAACCACTTGAGGTTGTGGCTTGCGCTAGCGAGACGCACCCTAAAGTGTATGAAAATTTTAAAAAATTACATTGTCAGGATTAATTAGGGGTGGCTCCGGGGTACTGGAAAAGCCCACCTAAACCCGGCGCCCGTCATACATGATTAGGTACCCTTAGTGATCATAGGTGGCGCCATGCCCCTTCTGAATCATAGACTAAACACTGTGTTCTAATAACAGACTTGCTTTTTTGATGAATAGATTTTGTTGGATCATTACATCGATTGACCTGTCAGAAAAAAGAATTGAAGGACAGTGTTTTTAACACTTTGAAGATACTGGTTTGTATCTCTTTTGAATTATGTCACCCTATTTATTACCAAACCTCTCCTTGCTTGTTATCCCTTTCACTATCCCCCAACCATATTTCCCATATGCTTTTCACATTTTCTGGATCATAGTGCCACTTTACCAAACATGCCTATTTCCTTATACTGTGAATTTGTGTTAGACAGTCTTTGCTATGATTATATTTTACTGTGATATTATTGGAATATTAAAACTTTCACCTACTTATTTGTTGTTAAACATCTAGTGTTACGGTTTAGTTTTTTGGTGTACATGTATACAAATATGTAAACATTCTTTAGCTCATTCCAGCTGTAACCATAGTTAACTCATTCCACATCCACTTATGTACAAGATGATGTCTGTCTTTTATTTAAAAAAGGTGGTCTATTGCATTTGAAATTCACAACTTGTTGTTCTTCATGTTGGGAATAATCAGTTCAACAATGCCTGTGAAAAAATGGCTGATTTTTTTGCACAAAATGACCTGATTTATCACGATTTGTCTCATTTTTTGCCGTAAATTTTACAAGTTCAATTGTTGAGCATGCTCTTGTTTGTGTAATTATTTTGTGTAATTATTTAGTCCCATCTAGAGTAGCATGTATGTACTGCGAAAACTATCTTGAATCCGCTAAATATCAGCCGACAGTGATTTTGTTTTACAGACAATGAAATAAACCATATATTAATATTTCAGACCATTGATGATAATTTTTTGATGGATTGAGAATATCACACTTGAGCTTAATTTGAATGTTTTGTTATCACCAGAATGATGCCCGTAGCGACATGAGCCAGCTGGCTGATGGAATACAAGGTGTTAATATGAACAGCTCTCAACAGTCTCATATCTCACAACAAGGTGATTATTATTTTTTCGTTTGAAAATATGTCAACAGCTTATTACTTGGATCTATCAATGAATCAAGTAAAGGGACATACATACGTATTGATATTAAAATTGTATATTCTCTTTTAATGGTTTCGACTAAACGTTTGGTAATCCTTGAGCCTGTTATTTATATTTCCATTTAAAATTAATGTAATAGTAAAAATGTCAATCAAAATATATTGTGATCTTTTTGGTCCATCACCTGACTGTAGAGTTAGCCCTTATGCTGCCAGTCCGAATATATCCGATTTCAAGCAAATTTCAGACCAATAAATTCAACTAGAATTGCTAAAATGTTTTGTGATAAATGCTTAGTTAATCTAATAGTTACATTTTGAAGATGTATAATTCTTCATAAATATAATTATTTTTCGTCATTTGAAGCTGGAAATTGCGTCAGCAATTCCAGCTTCAAATGAATGAAAAATAGCCTGAAAAAAAGCATAAGAGTTATGGCCAAGTTTAAGTCATTTAAGGGATCATTCCTATTTGCTCATTGACACTGTAGATGAAACCTGTATCTTATACAGTGACCCAACATGAACCAATTGGTTATCATGTCTGCTTCATTTAAATTTTAAATAAAATTGTATAGGTCTATGACCATTATAGATATTTATTCCCTTCTGTGTGGGGATCAATTTTCGGCATCAGATTCTCTGATGTCCAAACTTTTATCTCCTCAATGATAAGGTTAAACCAGTATCAATTGAATCAATGTAGCTCAGTATTTTCTAATTCAACATGCTTACTCCTGTCATTTTTACTGGTTCCACTGGTTCCTTCTGTCTAGCAGACTTAAAAGGGCTGTGTCATCGTTTGCAGCTAATCTCAATATTTGCATGCATCATAATCTTGCTCCATACATGTTTTTCTATACAGGCTGCCCTAGAAGCAAGGCCATAGCACAGAAAAAGTAAAAAAAAAAAATTGTCATGTCCAATATAACTTCATAACCATGATAACTGGAACATCTTCCACTCATATTTACAGCAATTGTGCATACGTATAGATCTGTAATCTCTCGATCAAGTTTTAAATTTGGTAAGCCTACCTTCACATATTTTCAAGCTTTCGTATTCAAGATTTATTTTGAATTTATCGAGGTGAAAGCAAGAAAAACATGCTTGTATTAACCAAATCTGCAATGACAGAGATTGGGAGCTACTATTTTCAGTGGCATTGCACCAGAGGCATAATTGTTTACACTTTGTTTTTTCTAGAGCTATTCACTCATACTGTTTTGTGTACTTACATTGTATAATAGACAAATGTTTTGTTCTATCCTAGTAAGCTAGTGCAGTAGAATCCCGTTATAACGCGTTATTTGGGGTTAAAGAAACAGGACTGTGTTATAAGTGGATCGCACTATACCGGGACAACCGTTCTACCACTATTGGTCAATACACTGGGCCTATTTGGACACTATCCATATCGGCCCGATGTATTGACCATTAGCTGTGTCACACGCTATACCAGGCAGTGGTAGTTGCTATGCTAGATATTACAATGTTTATAACATACATGTATTATTATCTATATATCTATATATATAACAATGTATTAACACTTGCCATATCTGATGGCATTTAACATGATCTTGTGCTCCGTAAGATATGTTAGGCCAGAATGGAATGGATTTACACCTACCCTGTGCACGCTATGGGATCACACAAAGTGTGGTTAGAGTAGACGTTTGAATAACAAATACATAAGCTGTTGTATATTTATGTTTATAAGTTGATGAAGATCAGTCGGTTGGTCGGAGTGACTTCACAGAAGTGTTAATACCAGAAGCACAGGACAGACAGAATGACAGCTTCATGACTAGCAGCTCAAGCAGCCCATCAAGTCCACAGGTAAACATTAGACAGGAAGATCTCAAGGAATGGTTGATGCAGACGGTATGGCGCTCATTTCATTGAACAAGCCCATTTGGTTTGTTAGATGAAATGAGTGTAGCTCCTCATATCTGTCTTCATTTTCTCATACAATTATAGGCCTGTAATAAAGTGTGGAATCAATGATAAGTGTGATTTCGATCTGAAAAATATTTGAGCATCTCAGCTTCTTTTTCTAGAGGCAGATTAGTCCATATGTGTTTTGTTTGAACCTGGCTTGAAGTGCGTGGCAGCACTATAAACAACATAAGTTTTTTTTTTATAGACATTACATGTATTTGTTCTGTGCTGGTGAATCATTGTGAAAAGTTAAATGCATAATTATTAAAGATTAATATTAGTATATCAACCCTTATCCTGCTGATCACAACCATTGTCTGTTTTATTGATCGGCAAAATTACTGTTATTGGGAAAGAAATGTGTGTCTAAACATCAAGATTGGAAATATACGTGTTCAAATTAAACAAATATGAGTAATTTTCAGCCGCTTGAAGTTGTGGGTCGCGAAAGGGGAACATAATTTCAAGTGGTTGAAAATTTAAATAAATTAACTTAGCAGGATAAGGCATAATATATTTGGGCAACTATGAATTGTTGGTCATTAAAAAGCTGTCTATGTGTCCTTCACTATTATCATGATTATAGTCCATGCAATGTCAACAGCATTTTATTTCTATTTATACTAATGTATGCAGATGCCTGGTGGTTTTGGAGGCCAAATGATCTTTAATATTGCTGGCAATGAAAATGTGAACATTGGAACACATTTTCATATGTCGGGTCACAACAGACCAGCTATGCCAACAAGTGAGTTTTAGAATAATTCTTTATGCGGATTGATCTGTCTTAATTTTAAAGTTATCAGGTTGCAGAGCCTTTTATAACATTAGTGAATTGGTACTTTTATATTACTTTCTAATTTAATATCCCCCGCCCGTAAATGAAAGGAAATTTTAGTCACGCCGGAATTCTATCAAGCTTTTTGTGTGGGCACAAAAATTAAAAAAATAGTGGTCAAATAATTTTTTTTAGGAAAACAGCATGGGCACACATCCAAATTAACAGAGATAAATGCACAAAATACTGCATTGATTTCTTCCAGAAAATCCTTTTGCTTTCCTAGGAGTGGAGTGCACAATTACTATATTAAAAAATGAGAGGTTTCAGGGAGTGATGCTTATTGCTAAATTTTAAATTACTAAATGCAAAATGACAGCTATTATTTAGCCTTACGGTTCTCAGATTAATTTTATTAAAACTTTAAAGATCAAAGTGTAATTCTCTTTGAAAAGGTTAGCTATATAAGCTTTGTTTGTCAAGAGTTATATGATAAACAATTATAATATTTTAGTGCATGGACCAACAATATTGAGGTACATGTACTATGGAAAACCTGTTAGTTATAATAGACTAAAATGTGCATTTTTCGAATGGCAATCTCTCAGAAAAATATCACAGTAGATTGTTTGAGAAAAAAAATATATTTAATAATCTTTGCCAGGTTTACAAATAAAATGCCGCTGAAATTGATAATAATTGGCATATGCTCAGTTATTCAACCCTTACAGCGCGGGGATCAACTTAAGTCTTCAGATTCTGACGTCTAAAGCCAATCCCCGCACTGTAAGAGTAAACATCTTTATAATGACCGAAGACTCCTAACATAGGTATTCAAATGAATCAGAAAGAGCTAACTAACACATTTATGATAATTTCAAATTGAAAAAAACAAAAAACCTTTGGTCCCCTAGGTCTTCTAAAAAAAAATTCAGCGCTTTAATAGTTAACCCTTTCACGACCGTACGGCCCCTGAGGGCCGGTAAAATATGACGTCTTTTTCCCATGCCCGTATTTTGCATTCACATGGCTTTAGATTGCTACAATACATTTAAAATAGTATAATTCCGGCCAGAATACATTGTGAAATGTTTAATCAGTTCTGTAATAATTTAAAATCCCTATCCCATTCATATCTCATCTTTAATTGTGCTAACCCTTTGACTCTCAAGTTCATACCAGAACCCAGGGATGATGGTTGTCATTTAATGGAAATGCACGTGTTTTGGTATAATGGCATTGGCTGTAACTGTGGATCTACAATGTGCATCTACAATGTATGCATATACATGTACATGTATTATCTTTAACATTTTAAAAAAAAAGCAAAAACCTGATTATAATCAGGACCATGCAATCTTCAAAGCAATTAAAATACCAGTGAAATTTATAAAAAAAAAATTGTGATAGATGCTTGTTCAGTAAATACTTCAATTTAGGAATTGCCTAATTCTCCATTTTTTAATATTTGTCTTCATTTGAGGCTGGAAATTGTGCCAGTAACTCTAGCTTTAAACCTCATCCTGCTGATCAAGACCATTGTTGTTTTTCACCAATTATATTAGTCGATCAAATCACTGATATAGGGAATGGTTCTATTTTGGAGATGTTCCTTTCTCGTAAGATAATTTTTTTTATCATTTTAAGCTGGAAATTATGTTTGCAATTCCATATTTAAATGATGAAAAATAGAAAGAAACAACTCTGTGGACTTGGAAATTAACCATTTATAATTTTTTTGTTTTGGCAGTTCTAAAGCCACATGCCGTGGTGACAGATAATTTGATGTGGCGTTTGTCACAAACTCTGCAGCAGCAGAAAGGAGATGGCTACAAGTTCTTTAAAAAGCTTGGTTAGTTACCTTGGAATATTTTATCTACATTTATCTATATATCTATAATACATATATATCTATAATAA
Organism: Flabesymbios commensalis; assembly: GCA_964017125.1. Lineage (NCBI taxonomy): Eukaryota > Metazoa > Annelida > Polychaeta > Terebellida > Flabelligeridae > Flabesymbios > Flabesymbios commensalis. Next base: position 18,293,396 of record OZ024908.1, on the reverse strand, counting down.
ATCTATATAACAATTTATACTATAAATATATATATTTATATATATATAATGTATATATATGTAATTTAAATTTGCCGCAATTTATAGCAAGTTAACCCTTGTGCTGCTGAATGGTTTGTTTCTATTTTTCATTCATTTGAAGCTGGAATTGCTAACGCAATTTCCAGCTGAAAATGACCAAAAAATATTTATCTTTACAAAAATAGACATCTCCAATATTGAATTATTGGATTAACTAAGCATCTACCAAAAATTATTTTGTCAAATTCAGTGATATTTCTATTGATCTAAAACATGCTTGAAACGTATCGAAGATGAAGAGATGTTTTTGTGTGTGTTTCAGGGTTATCCAAAGAGTCCATACTGGAAATATATGAAAGAGAAAAAACCAGGAATACGGATCAAAAGAAGATAATTCGCATATTGTTGAGAGAATGGCGCCATCAGCAGGGCTCGCATGCCACTAGACATACTTTATGTCAAGCTGCAATAGACTCTAAGCGTGATGACCTCATGCAGCATTTCTATGTTCCTGATCAGTGACGGAACATAGTGTTACAGACAGTGTTACTTTAAAGACAGAGGCTATTCATCTGTATTTTTTTAATGTAACTATGGGCAGACAATTCGTTTATGAAATGACAGACTCCCATTGACTGCCATTATGACTCTGCCATATGAATAGTCACTCCATGCTTTAAACCCAGTAAACACAAGACATTGATCTGATAGTGGCTTGATGCTGGCTCTGCGTCATCGATAGTGGGCCAACATCAAACCAGCATTGTTTCAACGTCCTGTGTTTGCTGGGAACTGGTTACTGAGGGGTTAATGTTGATCATGGACCATTATTTCCAAGTGTCAAATTTCACACCCCTCTTGTTATTGTGATATTACTTGCAGCATTATCAATTTCACCTGCACATTTTAACCCTTCACCTGTTAGTGACGCTAGGACTGTGTCATGAGGAATATTTTCAAAAAGACCATACATACAGCCACTTTGATAAAGGCCTTCTTATAAAATAAAATATAATACAATTAATAATAAGAAAATTATATCAGAATCATGATTTAAACCTTGCCCTGCTATACCTGTAGCCTATGGCTTTATACAGTTTTAACAAATTTTAAACTTTCAAAAATTACACTGCAGTTGGTAAAATATTTTGTGGTAGGTGCACAATGAATACAAATATTTAATTTGAATGTCTACTTTTCACTGATGGTAATATTTGTGTGCATTTATAGCTGGTAATTACATTAATAAAGTTGAAATACCAGCTGACAACACGGCAGGACAAGGGCTAAAACTATATTCTGCTGCATAATACACCTTTATAAATGAAACATAAAGCTGCTTTGTCTTCATTAATTTTACGTCCTTCAGTATCTTATCATTTATGTATTCAGAATTAGCACTAGGATTGCATGCGTATTGAGGCAGACGTCTGTAAATAACCCTGGTAAATTGCGCAACTGGTGCTTTATTTTAGATCTGCCCATCCTTACACACTAGGCACACGACGTTGTTATGATGTTGAAGCAACGTGGGTAGTACATGTATACATATAATATTTTGTTGTAAACAGCTACTATGCCAATAACTTTTAATAATAACGATAAAGATGAATCATTTAACATTAGTTACAATGTACTGAGAAGATCTTAAAAGTTAAGCTGATAGTTAAAGCTATAGACCACTATATGTATGTTTCTGGTTTTAGTTGTACCCCAGTTGCCTCTATCTCTGTAATTAGCGTGGTGCTTTCTGGGGACATATGTGTCTCGCTGTTCGTACACAGTGGACTTCTCCTTTAAGTTAATCTTACCAGTACATTCATGTAGTGATTTATCGACTTAGCTCAGAACTGAACTTTTATGATTATCTCAGATCATTGTGAGCGTTATTGCCTTCTGAGTCAATGCAAAATGTACCATAGGGAGGTAGATGTATTCCAGAGTACTTTTCCTATTAGATTGGAAAAAAATACAAGTACAGGCATATTTATAAAATTTTAATCTGTGTGGACATATTTATAGCTTACAGTGTTTGCTTGTTCCCAGCCACCGCTGTCTCCACCAACGACATGTGTGATTGATTGTACACTATTCTATTGTTATTCAGACAATTGTATTTATACATGTATTTGTGTTACTATATACACCTGTGGAATGTTTGTTGTTTATTTGTCTTTCAAGGTGGCTGCTAAATATATTGCGAACTTAATTTAGATATGATTTTTATAAAAGTTTTGAAATAGCTGCCTGGTGGCCTTTTTATAATTCATATGGCTCCATGTCTAGTTTTATATGTGACCTTGTACTCTCAGGCACGAGGTTATTACACTTCAAAGGCTAATATAACTTGAAAAATATGTAAGATACCCAGTAAGCACAAAAAAATTGTATAACATTTGTACAATGTTGACCCACGTTGTACATGTTTTGTTTGCTGGGTAGTGCTGTAATTTCCACTATTTATCTGTAGGAAACACTGCAACACCACAACATAGGCCTACCGGGTATTTGTTTTGGACCTCTGGCGACCATCGGTAGCCCAAAAAAATCAATCACATTGGTGTATAATTTGGAAAATATGCATAATAATTATAGTTTTAAGAGTTGCTTATAAAAAACCCAGCCATAGCATATTTTTTTCTTTTGACCTTCGTAACCATATTTGGTTGAACGAATCCCACTTCCATTTGTTTATGAATATATATACTAATTGTTGTTTTCTAAACACAGATATTTTTTCAGGGGTCACAAACGAACTGGGTAATTTGTCCAGGTTTTATAAAACATTTGGAGGATTTTTTTAGAGGGGCGGCAATGGCCGGATGCTTTCAATGTTTTGATGCTGAAAGCAATTTATAGCTTCTATAATATGTACTACATTTCTAAGAAGTTAAATTATATCATAAATCACCAACCACCAGATGTGTCACTTTTTATCATGTATTTTTGATCTGCCAGAGAATTGAGGAGATGTCAGAGATGGCCATGGTCCGGCAATCGCAGATATTAGATAAATGTAGATACATATTTATTGACACCAAGAAGTCTATGCAGACTGATGCCTCATTACAATAAACATTGTAATGTGATAATAATTATGCAGCATACTTTGAGAGATAAAATTATGTTGCAAAATGTAGACCTACCGGTATATACAAATAGAAATAATATCCTACTGGTGCGGAATTATCGGGAATCATGGTAATATTGTTAGCAAGTTAACCCTTGAAGCGTTGAAATATTGGTATATAAACTAAGAGACGAGAATATTTTTTATTAAGTTTGTAATCATCATTAATGACATAGTCGGCTCTTTCCACTTCATTTCAATACCTATGTGGTTGGTCTAAGGCCATTATACATGTTGTAGGCTACTCTTTCAGTGAGGGATCGACTTTAGACGTCAACAGACGTCAAATTCTAAGGTCGGTCCCTGCACTGAAATGGTTGACATACAACTATAAGCTGATAACGTACTACATATTATAGACATAATTATGTTTTCTACATAGCATTGGATATAATAAAAAAATTCACGCTCCAAAAATATTGATTCTACGAATTTAATATATCTTGTTTATTTAACTTTTAAAGGGGTCAGAACATTATGAATTCAGGGTGTTAAATAAAAGTACTTAATTCTATGCGGGTTTTATGTCTCAGACATTGGCCCAAGATTGAGTCACCATGCAGTCATGTCTTGTATTTAATAGAAAACTGTTAGCGTACCGACCTTATTACATAAAGGATTGCAATTTCACACTACCCAATTATGTAACGAAAAATCACAATTTCACATGACTCAATTACACGCAGGATCACAATTTCAAGCAGTATGTTATTTGGATGCTGTCTTTTGTGTTGCTCTCGTTAAACATGCAGTCTTTTCCAGACAAACGTGAATGGGGACATTTTTACCAATACCGGTAGTTACCAACGAATTAACTATAAACGCAGGGTCCAAATTAACGCAGGTTGCATATTGATGCCAGGATGTTGACGCCCAAGCTTGTAATCAGGTCGGTATGCTACCTTCCAATCTTGAATGTTATATAGAGAGATAGGTCACAAGCCATTTGACTATGGAACTATAGAATTACTGTATATTATTAAGCATCCATCGTTGGTGGATGCTTACAGTTGTTAGTTGATACTGACTGTTTTTGGGCGCTGCCAATATTTATTTTCCCAACAATTGAGACTAAAATTTAATACATTAAATGACGGATTTGTCTCATTTTAAGCTGAAATTGAAGGGGTTTTTTTTACAAAAGTGGTGTGGGCATATGTTGTGTATTACCAGTATCACCTATTTTAAAGATCATACTATTTTTTGCTATATTTCAAATACAGAATACGGCGTTAGGTCATCGGTGTCGGCTCAATCACTGAAGTTAGGCAACGCCGGGCCCAGTCCATAATTAGATGGGTGACTGCCTGGGACTATCAGGTACTGTATACACGAGGACATGCGTGAATAGATGTGTCGTGGGGCTCAGAGAACCACGTAAATCAGTTGGCTTGTCTGACTGTACCAGAGTTGGACGTAAAAGAACCTCAATGGACGTAGGCGCAGTTTCCATCTGGTGAGCCCCCAGAAAATCCACAATGTGGTAGTACTTTGCACATAAGACGAATTTGATCGGAATGAAAAATAACGTGATGCACCTCAATGGCAGCTCAGCTGTATATCACCCAGGAGACTGAGTTGGAATTTGAATAATAACAGGCCTTGCTAAACTATTCTCGATATTCTACGCTCTGAACAGCTTCCAGCTGGATACATGCGCTATATAAGATTTCATTCATTCATATATATCGCGAAAACTGGTTTCTAGTTATTATTACACAGCAAGCATGAAAATGTAGTGACTCCATAGCGAGGTGTCATGTCATGGTTGAGTTATTATATCATAATTTTAGAATTGACAGTAGCCTACATCTATGACAACAAATCCCATCATATTTTTGTATATTCATATTTAATCATCACTTCATCCACGCTATGTATTGTACATTGCTCTCAGAGCATACATTGTTATGTATATAATTAGTGACTGGTCAATATGTGCGTCATTATAACTTAATTGTTAAGAGAAGTCAGTTGACAAACAGTAAACATGTTTTGTGGTTTGCAATGAAATACTTGAACTGCTGATGGAAATCTTCCTTTTCGTCATAGCATTAGCAGCTACTAATGTTTGTAGGGGTAGTGTTTTTATATAGCAGATAGCTAGGAAAGCACCATCCTATAGGCAGTCCCTGAATATTGCCGTCGTATTTTTATATGGACTGCATGTTTCACGAAATGTGTCTGCCAGCCCCCTCATTTAGGGCAAGATGTATTCAGCCCTGGGCTCTTATTCTAATTTACAAACACAAGGGGATTTAAATATTCTTTAAAGCTATATATTCATGGAATATTTGTGAATTTTCAATATTATACTTAGTACTTAATTAGTTATTTATGATGTTAAAAAAATGTGTGCCTATGTTTTATGCCACATGAATACTAACATGAATAAGTTTATTTCGTGTATTTCCTGTTGGTGAATGATTTAAGTTGATGACTGTTGATGTTCAATGGCATCATCTACATGTTATTATTCATGTTGCATGATATGTGTGGAACATGGGACAGCTCATGCATCCCTTAACATCCACGTGTGAAAGTTAGTATTGTGGGGAGCCTCTGTGACCGAGAGGTAGCGTGCTCGGCCTCAGACCGCCAGGGTGCGAATTTCGAATCCTGTGTCTGGAGGACAGTGTCATCTCAATCATCTCAACATCCTCAGGAGGTTCTCCTGGCCAGTTTAGCCTATGTGTGCACAAAGGTGACCTAAAGCCCGATTCATTTCATTTCCCTTAACATTTTGATAATAGGCCTATATTCAGTGGTAATATAAAATTACAAATAAATTCAAAATGTCACATGAGCTTTTCAGGCTTCAGCCAAAGTTTGGCATTCATGCCTATTATCGTCATACGCCGCATCCATCCATCCGTCTGTTCGCCACTTTTAGCGCTATTACTTAGCTCCTGTGATTGGAATAGACGTTTACTACAGGTTAATCATATCTAAACCTTGTCTGAGTTAATGTGACCTTGATTTTCAAGATCTGCCAATTTTTTCTGGTTAGCGCAATTCGATCAACAATTTGATACACTAGCTTGGATGAGTTCGAAAATGGGCGCGCATCGGGCAAACTAAAGAACAAAATGGGCAGTTTCCGGGGGGGATATCCCTAATTTTCAACTTGATCAAATTCAAAATTGCCGACTGGAGGCCAATATTTACTTCAATATGCTGGGAAAACCATGCTAGATAGCTAGACTATTACTATAAAACAAAATGTGGGGCTTCAGTGTGTATATGCCCTCAAAAATGCCAACTGATCTAATTCAAAGATGGCCAACTGGTGGCATGTGGGGTTTAAGGGAGGGATATGCCCTGGAAAATTTCAACTCTATTTCAAATTCAAAATTGCAGCCTTTATTGACTTTAACCCTTTAACCGCCAAATTATTCAATTTGAACCTTCACCCACTTGAAGTTGTGTCTCGCTAACGCGATCCACAACTTCAAGTCAGTGAAAATAATTCAGATTTGATAAAATGGAGGTCAACTGTTTTCAAATCTTGCTGGTTGATGTCACATTTTATCTTTAACCTACTTAAATGTGGTACTTGATGTGCTAATAAAAAATGAAAACCAGAATATATGCGGCACCGGCGTTTAAAGGGTTAATCTGCATAATACTGTAGCTGGAAAACCGTGCCAGGTTGCTAGACCATTATAATAGAGCAAAATGTGCTGCTTCATGGAAGGATCTACCATGAACACACTTATCAAATTCAAAATGGCCAACATTTTTCAAATGATATTCGCTTTTGAAACGATGATAAGGAATGATGCCCAATTCCGTCGCCTATGGGCCTGGTTAAAGATCTACGTTAACAACTTTGAAAATATTGGTCTTATTATATCTTAATCTTATGATGTCAATGTGATTATCATAATAAATGTTACCTGTCATTACTTGAATCGTTTTCTTTTTACATTTGAATGTTGTGCACTTACTAGTGAATTCACGCGCCATGCTGATCACCTACTATCCCTTTCACCCTCACCTGCATCAAAGCATCATTTTGCATATCTGCAGTATGACTTATTTAACCAAAACCAAGGGGGTTGTAGAACGAAAATTGTCTTGCCTTTGTTTTAATAGTAAGATCTTTTTTCATCTGCCAGCCACTCAAAGTCATCTTCATCCACTACAAGTCGAGAATAGCGACAGTGATTCAAGTCTTGTAGTGGATGAAGATGACAATGGTAAATTCAGGCTTGAAAGGGTTAACACTCCGAGCATCCAAGTTATTTAGTCTTATTTTCATTCACCTCCCACCACAAGCTGAATAAAATTGAAAATATGCCACGTGGTGCATTTAGGCGACATGGAGCTTAAAAGGTTAATCAAAGGTAATGCTACTGTTGAAATTTAAACGCATATATGGATAATGAAACACAAACACAGTAATTTTAATATGGAGGTAACTATCGTCTCAGAACACTACACTGAACATTATTCAAAGTTTTATTATGTAGTCAGAGAGCCTCTGAAACCTGATGGGGAGCTTGAAGTGAGAGACTTCGCAGGGCCTACAATGTTGATCATCATTGCAAAGTAGCACACTAAATGACACGAAAAGCTTAGAAAGTATTATTTTCATTTCATAGAGTGGCATATTAAATATAACTAGGTCTTGCTTGTACCCATGACAAAATTCAAACAAAGATTTATGTATGCTACACCTGAGGTAAACTGTTTATAAACTAGATGTGAAGTTTTTTCAGCACAACACATCATCAGAATCAGTCTCAGCTGAGGAAGAGGGAATGAGTGAAGTTTCCCAGTGTGTGAGGAGCTCGATCAACTACCCAGTAGATCAACGTCTAATGTTTTATAACTCAACGTTTTTTCAAGATATCTGCATTTACCCATTTTTTTGCAATGGGTTGTACCTAAAGTTAATCAAATCATAAGAAATATCAAAATCTATAATATAGTATAAGATAAAAATAATCTCAATCTATGCCTTACTTGTCAGCTTCAAATAATTTTATACAAGATCTGAATAATATTCACATATAAAATAAAAATTGTGACTTCACAAGTAACTATAACATGTATTCTTTTTCCATGCAACGGCGCCAGCACCGTTTGGCAGTAATGATCGATCGATCCCACTAAACACAAGACTCAATGCTGGTGTAATGTTGGGTCACTATCTGCGACGCTGGCCCAACATTATAACAGGATTGGTTGAGCATCTCCTGTTTACTGGTGACATTTCTGGATTACAGCTGTGTCATGATCACGTTTCCTGGAGAAGAATGGTCACGTTGTCAGTATATTCCGTCCTTTTCTTGCTGCCGTAAACCTGCACCGTGAATCACAAGAAATTAAAATATATTACAGTTTATGTCAATTTACGATAAATCTGTTTACAATACGGTATATAGTCGACAATAGAGACCAAGTCAGTAATATTAAAAGTATAAATTTATTCAACATATTACAATATTTTGGCTAATTGGGAGTTCTCCAGCATCATAAGGCCACTATGTTTTTTTTCTCTGTTTTAGATAAAAAATATTTTTCCAGCTATGTTTTTTTTGGCTTGTTTTTTTGTCGCCCTCAATAACTTTTCTTACAAAAGGTCAATTTTTTTTTTATTTCCTCGCCCTCATTAACTTTTCCAAAAATATGTTCAATGTTTTTTTTTCTGAAATGTTTTTTTTACCGCCCTCCCTCATTAGATTTTTTCTTATCTAAAACAGAGAAATTAAACAAAGTGGCCTAAAGGGGGTATATGTTTTGAGTCATGAGGGGCAGTAGAGCCCTGTCTCGTGAGTGTGGCTGCCCCATATTGTGATGCAGAGTCTGCGTGAGGGCACGATTGGAGGCCAAGATGGCAATCAAATGCCCCCGAATGTTGCTGAAACTCCCTATATCTTATATATATATGTTAGTACATGTATAATATAGAAGAGAGGATGGTTGAGGGAGAGGCATCCTTGTATCTTTGAGGCATAAATATGTTGCTAATCATTAAAACATTGATTAGCAAATGTGCAGAATTGCGTAGCATTTTGCTATGGGATACTAGACAATTTCTTTCTAGATCGGATAACCAAAATTATGGTGAATCTGATTCCTTAAAATAATTTGTCAACATGGTTATACTGACCCCTGAGGACAGAATAAGAGAACCTTATATATAATACTGACCTGTACTTTTCTGAGGCTGGGGTGTGGGGGTCTCAGTTCCCCAGGGGAGCATGTATTGACGAGAAGTAACCATACTGTATCAAGTTCCAATTGCATAAAGCTACGGTAAGCAGACAAAGCTGCCTGGAAGAAAAATACAACAATCAAAGAATATAATTGTCAGAATATAAATATAACCCTTGTACTGCTGCGACAGTTTATATCGGTATATGGTTTCAATTAGGCTTTAAAGAAAAGAAAAAATGATACTGGAATTGATAAAATATTTTTTTGTAGATGCCCAGAGAATCAAATAATTCAATTTGTGAGATTTCTATTTTGCATCAATAGAAATATTTCCTATCATATAAAGCTGGAAATTGTGTCGTCAATTCCAGCTTTCAACCCTTAAGGCGCTTAAATATTTTGCATAAACCATGGAGATCAAAGGTTTTTGTTTAATTTGAAATCGTCATAAATGTCTTAGTTAGTTCGCTCTAATTTATTTGAGAAACCTATGTTATGGGTCTACGGCCATTAGCAATATTTTAATTCTTTCATTGCAGGGACAGTCTTTATACGTCAGAATCTGACATCTACAGACATCAGATTCTGATGTATAATATGGTCCCCAAGCTGAAAGGGTTATTGAAAAAAGTATAAAAACAAACAATTCAGCAGGATAAGGAGCCAATCCTAATTATATGACACAAGTCTTATATTTAACCCTTTAAGCACTCACGATGCATTAAAGCATCATTTTACATTCCTGAAAACATACTTATTTTCCTACAACTGGGGGTTTTAGAATAAAAATTTCCATGAAACTGGTTTACCAATACATGACAGTTTTGTTCAATTTTCCACCCACTTCAAGTCATCTTCATCCACTACAAGTCGAGAATTGCGACAGCAAATTCGCAGCTTGTAGTGGATGAAAATGACAAAGGTAAATTCAGGCCTGAAAGTGTTACATCTATTATTTAAATCTCTCGCCTTTTGTAGGATGAGTGGTTGTCTGCTACTGAGATATGGCTTAACAGCATACATGATATTCCATAACTTCTGTTCACCAGTGCTGATCTACATCAATGAAAAAAAGAATCAACAATATTGCCTGGGTTACCGAGATCAAATTTTAAAGCTACCTCTATTGAACATAGTATTAAATAGGGAGACGGATGTAGCTATGCAATCCTGTTGTAGCATTTAGTAGCACTAATTATAATCTCAGATGAATCAAAATATTCTGATTGAAGACATTAAAATTGATAAATAAACTTTTTATAACATACAATGAAACAGAAACTTAAGATTCCCAATATGATATCTAGATTAATCACCTGCTCCAGCTGATCTAGTTAGCTAACCTACACAATTATATTTATTATATCCAAATGCACTGTATCGACAACACATTGTAAATTTTCGGGTTACCTGATGTCTTGATGTTATTGATCACATAAAGTGAACCTGAATGTTAGAATTATTACTTCACACTCACAAAAATCTATTAAAATTCACCTACCTGGATACAGAGTGGTCCTATAACTGTAAGCAGTTCCCTCTGTAGCTTACAGGCAACAGTGTGATTGTAAGCTGGTCCTACTCCTAGACTGTCAACAGCAAATGTACAAACAATGTTACAAAGGGGTGTGAATAATACCCCTGCCAGCACTAGAGCTTATGTCCACTCGATTTGATGTCATACTAGAGTAATTATTTGTTCTGCAACAATGTTGAAACTATCAACCCAAAACCCTTACAGCATGGGGATAGACTTTAGTGGGCAGGATCTGACGTCTGTAGATGTCAGATTCTGATTACCAAAGTCTATCCCCTCCCTGTATTAGAATCGACGTATTTATAACGGCCGCAGACCCATAACATAGGTATTCAAATGAATCAGAAAGAGCCAACTAAGACATTTAAGATGATTTCAAATTGAAAAAACCCTTTGGTCGCGATGTTTTTTACAAATTAATTCAGCGCTTCAAGGGTTAATGCATTAAGTTATAGAATTGTTTTTTTTACCCATTTGAAGTTGTGCCTCACTACAGCGACACGCAATATAAAGGGGGTAAAAGTTACTTGCTGTACACAATTATCTTCCATTTAAATTAAACCATATATGCCAATGTAGAACATTTAATGCTCCTTTATTCTTTCTTGCTTGAATGGCAAATAAAAATGATGTAAACACCGATAGACAAATAGGAAGTGGTAAAAAGTAACTTCCAAACTTGCACCTTCCAAAGTCAGTAAAATAAAAATAAACTTTTCTATATGAATCTTACAACCATGAATAACAAATTCTCTAGCTATGGGTGTGATTAGCACTTAAAGGGTTATAATGCTCCGCTACCTAGAGTAATTCTAAGGTACAAATATACCTGTTTGTGGAATGCCGTTTTAACAGTTCTGCTGCTTGTGGCAAGACATCCTTTAAGACTCTATGATGCAAAAAATCTTCACATGTTTCACCCAAGACGGAAAGTGTGTGAAGTGCCTGCCAAAAAAATAAAAGTAGTACATGTATTTGTTTAGTGAATAAAGGAAGAGTGTCATCCTTTCTTCATGTAACTATAGCAGATATATAAAATAATAACATTGATTTAATCTCTCATATTCTTAAAAATCATACATTCTCAGAGATCTGAGGGGTGTCAGAGATATATTTTATAGTGACAGTCAATATCACATGCAATGTCAACATCTTCAGCAGCTCAATTGTTTTCTTTGTCATTTATTTACATACTGTATTAGGCAAGATTGTCACTAGCTACACAATTATCAGCGTGCAGTGTTCATAGTAATATACAAATGTTACACTGTATACAAAGACAAGAACTGTCACTTATGTTGTTATATAAATGCATATATCAAGTGTCTTAATTAAAATATTTGCACATGACAATTTTCTTCATGAAAACAGTTCTGTTCTAATAATTAAGGGGAAGTGGCATGGGATGTATGTGTATTGTTTCACTTACCTTCAGTACAACAGCATGATCTTGTTCATATAGGGAGAGTCTGCGTGAGAAGCCAGGCCATAATTCATGAACAAGGGGTAACAACAAATCTGAAGTTAATAGAGTAGATACAGCAAAAGGTCTGGCTCAGCACAAAAAGTTATCTTATGTAAGTTTAACTCTTCCCGTCCACAGACGTCAGATTCTGATGTGGGGACAGAGTGGCAGAATAATAATTTGTAACTATTTAATTAATTATTATTTATGCTTGCTTCATGCATTTCGATAATTTGAAAATGTATTTGATTAATTATTGTTGATGCTTACTCCACGCATTTCTACATTTTTGAGACATTCTGTAGACATATTATCAATTTTAATAATAACCACTCATGGTCCGTCATGGAGTCGCTATGATTGGTATTTAATATTGCATTCTAAAAAAAATTTCTGCTATAAAAATAGGAGATATCAGAAGAACTAATCATCTAATGAAGGTACATTTATTATACATGTACCTTGGATTCAAATTTTGGAGAAAAAATGAATCTAATGTAAAATAATGCAAAATGCTATTGCAAATAATAATTGTTGTATGCGCATTATGCTTCACTAGCAGGTAAAGGGTTAAACCAGCAACATTCAACATCAGTTGTTTGCTAGGTACCGGTACTGACCTTTGTGTTTCCAGAGGACAAGTGCTCCAGCAGATATAGTATCTAGTGCCACTATCCGCTGTTTGGCCTCCTCTCCACTGACAAGATGACTACACCTCTGCATCACCTGTTATTTGAAATGGAAAAGATTCACATTAAATCATACTTGAGCACCCATTGAGTACCAGTGACCTATATGTGCATCATCTGAAATAATTATATTGACTAATATGAATTAAAAACAAAAAGCCACCACCCAGTTAAGTGAGACATTCTGAGCTTTAACTTGCCACATTACACCCATATTACATTTGGAGTGAAAATTTGCACATATGCGCGCTTTTCCCAATAGTTTATGGATAAACAATAGCCATAATAATATACATCTAAAGAAATTATTAATTACATTGATCATTCAGTATTTTTTTAATTTATTTATATTGAGTAGTTTTATATAGAAATGCATTGCTAATTTGGAATACACTATAAAAAATATTGTAACAGCATTACAATAATAAAAGGAAATTGCTTTCAAACAAATACAACAAAGTGGCCTGAATGGTGTCTTAGAATTGAGTCAAAGTGTGATAATGGTGGCCTCACGCCAACCTCCATAATTTGGTCTTATTGGGATATCCAGATGAATTATGTTGTCAATTTTTATACTTTATGTAGGGGAGAGTGGGGCATGTCCACCACCCTAAGACATATATTACTTTAACACCTACAGCAGTAAAGATAAATTGGACTTATATGGCTACTAAGACAACCTCCCACAGTACTCTGGTTGAAAGAAGACTCGATAGCACCCAGCCAATTTATGAACAGTTGATGTGGGAAATAAAAGTTAACTCACATGTGGCGGTTATGCCCTGTGCATGGGGCATAGCCGCCACATGTATGGGGCATAACCGCCACCAATTATGACCTAACTCTCAAATATTGATTAAATTAAATTGGGAGGCAGACTGTGACTACTCGACAGTGGCAATGTTTTTTTTATTCCTGGGGAAAGTCTATAATTAATCATTCCTCTAAAAGGTGATGCTTACTGTTTTTGCATTGGATGCGTCTGCCGCCGCCGTTTATGCCTTTGTCACGTTTTGGCCATTTGAGTCTAAGATCTATGCAGATCGTTTTTAAATTTAACTAATGTTTATTATTATGCATAAGGGTAATTTGTGGTGAAATTTGTTGACCTGGCAGCCATTTTACAAAATTTTTGGATAACAGTAGGCCTATGTGTCCGAAATTGAACTTTAAAGATTTCAAAAAAATGTTTTAACAGTCAAAATTTAGTTGTCCTACAATACAGTCCAAACTAAATGCTGGATTTATTTCATTTTAGGCTAAAATCAAAGCTTGGGGGCAGTCCTCCGATTGTTTTTAGTTTATTTTTTTGGGGAGTGGTGGGCAATTATTATTTTGCACATGCTATTATTGCAGTGACCACTTAATATTACAGCAACCACTCTTTCACCACTTTTTTTCACTAACGGTGTAAAAATATACCCCCCTCCGAGATTATACCCAGGTAGATTGTGGGCGCCCCAGCATCTACTCCGGGGCAGATCCCGAACTATACCCCCGGGGTAGATTACGTTGGCTCCCAGAATCTACCCTCCCCTCCCGGGATCTACCCCCCCTTTATTGTGATTATGTGAAGTGTATTCGGCTCCCAGAATCTACCTCTCCCTCCCAGAATATATCCCCCTTTTCAACAAATATATGCGACCCTCCCAGAATATACTCCTTCCTCCCAGAATATACCCCCCTTTTCAACAATTATATGCAACCCTCCCAGAATCTACCCCTCCCTCCCAGAATATAGGCCCTACCCTCCTTTTCAACAACTATATGCGACCCTCCCAGAATCTACCCCCTCCCTCCCAGAATATACCCCCCTTTTCAACAACTATATGCGACCCTCCCAGAATCTACCCCTCCCTCCCAGAATAACCCCATTTTCAATGTCAACTATATGCGACCCTCCCACAATCTACCCCTCCCTCTCAGAATATACCCCCTTTTCAACAACTATATGCGACCCTCCCAGAATCTACTCATCCCTCCCAGAATATACCCCTATTTTCAACAACTACAACATGTACAAGATTATGCGACCCTCCCAGAATCTGCCCCTCCCTCCTAGAATATTTTTCAGTTCTGGGAGCAAGTGGTCGATTCTCTCACAATTACAAAAGCGTCTAGAAAGGGGGCATATTCAGTGACTGAGGGCTATGTTCTTGGAATATCGCATATAGTTGTAGAAAGGTGAGAAGGGATATATTTTGAGAGGGAAGGGGGCATATATTTGTCTAAAAAAGGGGGGGTATTTTTGGAGGGAGGGGTAATTTCTGTGAGTGTCGCATATAGTTGTTGAAGGGGGGGGGGGGTATTCTGGGAGAGATGGAGGGAGGGAAATATTCTGGGAGCGTCGTATAATAATATAGTTGTTGAAAAGTGGGTATATTCTGGAAGGGAAGGGTAGATTCTG
This sequence comes from Flabesymbios commensalis, assembly GCA_964017125.1. Classification (NCBI taxonomy): domain Eukaryota; kingdom Metazoa; phylum Annelida; class Polychaeta; order Terebellida; family Flabelligeridae; genus Flabesymbios; species Flabesymbios commensalis. Next base: position 18,277,979 of record OZ024908.1, on the reverse strand, counting down.
GGAGGGTCATATATAGTTGTTGAAAAGGGGGGGGGGGTATATTCTGGGAGGGAGGGGTACATTCTGGGAGCATCGCATAATATTATAGTTGTTGAAAGTGGGGTAGATTCTGGGAAGGTCGCATTTAGTTGTCAGTGTTTCTGATCTGTCGTCATGTCGTCAGAATTGACGACAAGCTTCCCCCTCTGACAAAAAAACATTCCATTCTGACGACAATGATATATATCAAGAAAATAAATAATGAAAAATAAGTTTTTTCAAAGCTGGAAATGTACCTTTACATATCATTAGAAGACACATAAAGCCTTCCCTGAAACAAAAATGGGCAAGCCCCCGGACCCCCCTGGAGTTGCGATTGCCTTCGGCGGCTTTTCGCCAGAAGCCGCGCCTGTGTGCTGACTCCAACACCAGGTTTGGAGTCAGAATCTTCATATTGTCTGACTCCAACTTTTTTCAGAGCCAGAAACACTGGTTGTTGAAAAGGGGGGTGTATTCTGGGAGGGAGGGAGGGAGGGGTATATTCTGGGAGGGTTGCACATATACATTTGTTGAAAAGGGGGGGTATATTCTGAGAGGGAAGGGTATATTCTGGGAGGGTCGCATATAGTTGTTGAAAAGGGGGGGGGGTATATTCAGGGAGAAAGAGGTATATTCTTGGAGGGTCGCACATAATATACATTTGTTGAAAGGGGGTATATTCTGGGAGGGAGGAGTAGATTCTGGGAGGGTCGCATACTGTTGTTGAAAAGTGGGTATATTCTGGAAGGGAAGGGTAGATTCTGGGAGGGTCATATATAGTTGTTGAAAAGGGGGGGGGTATATTCTGGGAGGGAGGGGTACATTCTGGGAGCATCGCATAATATTATAGTTGTTGAAAGTGGGGTAGATTCTGGGAAGGTCGCATTTAGTTGTCAGTGTTTCTGATCTGTCGTCATGTCGTCAGAATTGACGACAAGCTTCCCCCTCTGACAAAAAAACATTCCATTCTGACGACAATGATATATATCAAGAAAATAAATAATGAAAAATAAGTTTTTTCAAAGCTGGAAATGTACCTTTACATATCATTAGAAGACACATAAAGCCTTCCCTGAAACAAAAATGGGCAAGCCCCCGGACCCCCCTGGAGTTGCGATTGCCTTCGGCGGCTTTTCGCCAGAAGCCGCGCCTGTGTGCTGACTCCAACACCAGGTTTGGAGTCAGAATCTTCATATTGTCTGACTCCAACTTTTTTCAGAGCCAGAAACACTGGTTGTTGAAAAGGGGGGTGTATTCTGGGAGGGAGGGAGGGGTATATTCTGGGAGGGTTGCACATATACATTTGTTGAAAAGGGGGGGTATATTCTGAGAGGGAAGGGTATATTCTGGGAGGGTCGCATATAGTTGTTGAAAAGGGGGGGGGGGGTATATTCAGGGAGAAAGAGGTATATTCTTGGAGGGTCGCACATAATATACATTTGTTGAAAGGGGGTATATTCTGGGAGGGAGGAGTAGATTCTGGGAGGGTCGCATACTGTTGTTGAAAAGGGGGTATATTCTGGGAGGGAGGGGTAGATTCTGGGAGGGTCACATAATATTAAAGTTGTTGATAAGGGAGGGGTATATTCTGGGAGGGAGGGGTCGGTTCTGAAAGGGTCGCATAATATTATAGTTGTTGAAAAGGGAGGAGTATATTCTAGGAGGGAGGGGTATATTCTGGGAGGGTCGCACATAGTTGTTAAAAAGGGGGTATATTTTGAGAGGGAGGGGTATATTCTGGGAGGGTCGCACATATACATTTGTTAAAAAGGGGGGTATATTCTGGGAGGGGTAGATTCTGAGAGGGTTGCATATAGTTGGTGAAAAGGGGGGTATTTTCTGGGACGGAGAGGTAGATTCTGGGAGGGTCACATATATACATTTGTTGAAAAAGGGGGTAGATTCTGGGAGGGTCGCACATATAAATTGGTTGAAAAGGGGGGTATATTCTGGGAGGGAGGGGTAGATTCTGGGAGGGTCGCACATATAAATTGGTTGAAAAGGGGGGTATATTCTGGGAGGGAGGGTAGATTCTGGGATTCAAAGACACTTATCACAAAAAGGGGGGTATATTCTGGGAGGGAGGGGTAGATTCTGGGAGCCGCAGGATCTACCCCGGGGTATAATTTAGAATCTACCCCGGGGTAGATACCAGAATACTGGGAGATACCAGAATCTACCTGGGTATAGTTTCAAGGGGGGTATAATCTGGGGTGTTACACCTGTTCTCAGAAAACACGAAACATCGGCCCAATATTGGGTTAATGTTGGGCTGGTGTAGATGGTCGCCCAACAATCAACCAACACTGGGCCAACGTTTTGTGTTTGCTGGGTAAGGGCTCAAAATTAACACTCCTGTAAACCGAATCCATTAAAATAAAATTTACCATGACTAGTAGTAGTACAAATAGACGACCACACAGTTTTGAAGCCATATTTTTTGGGCTGGATAATATTCTAACTGTAATGCCATTGGGGCATGATCGTCATGGGGCATGTCCGCCACTGGCGGCTATGCCCCAGTTAATATGATTGGTTAGTACCTCTAATATCGGCCACACTAGTGATCCGACCTTCAAACCTAACATGGTAGGAACTTATCAACAGTCCAACGTTATAACTGCAAATTACTGTTCATCACTATCTAAAAGATTTATACAACTACACTGCATATCAGTAAAATGACAATATTAGATCAAATTGTGCACTTAAGAAGTTTTATTCACCTCTGCAAAAACTGAAACGCCAGGATGTGTGTCATGCCTGAGAAAATGGTGTCTTATAGTATGTGCATCGTCTTCACTAAAATATTATTCACCAGGTGGCACCCTAGTGCGATAAACATGGTGGGGCGGACATGCCCCACTCTCCCCTACATCTTTTTTTCGCAATGTCAAATAAACGATATTCAGAATAAGAAACAATGTTATCTAGTCTTACATCAATCACAAGTTGTTGGTGAAGCTCAGGTTTTTTCTTGGCATCATCTTCTTGTACCGTGTTCTCCTCCTCAGGCGGTCCCTCCTCCTCCATCTCCTCATCAATATCTCCTGACGCTATCTGCTTCGTCCTGTGGTAGTCCACAAAAAATTTTGCTAGATCCTCCCCTTTGGTCTTGAATGATTTAAAAGTTTTCTCCACGGAATCAACTTTGTCAACATTTATGTCCTCATCAACTTTTTGAGGCTCTTCATCCTACAAAGTCAAATTCAGAAAAAATGAAATTTAATGTTAAAACAGTGAAACAAGTTATTTTATTTTATTGTTTATTGCTGGAATTTTGTGATATGAAATTTTTTTTAAATTTAATAATATCTAAAGTGAAATTTAAACTTTAAATTTTAAAATATGTTAGTTAGCCCCGATCAGGGTTGATCACTCTAACCTGTATTGTAGGTGGTATACAGGGCTCATAATACCAGCGTTTAATTGCCAAAACAAGATCTCTGAGTACTAAAATATAGTGATGGTGGCACTGCCATGGTGCTCCGTCTACAGCCGACAATACCTAAATAAAAGATGTTATCAAACCATAAGTACATTAAGAAAATCAAACAATAAATTAAAATGCATGCAGTTCACAGTGATTAATATTTGTCAAAACAGTCTTGTAAATAGGAGATATATCTCTGATCACGTTAAAATGTTATGATTGAACATCAACAGATGAAGAAATTGCATGATATATTTGTGACTAGTACTTGAAATACTGATGTGTGGTAATGATTACAGAATAAATACATTAATAAAAAATTAATAAAAAATTACTTTGTCACACTTTAAATTCTGAGTACAAGTCATGTGAAGTTTATAAACCCTAAGACACCTGCAATACCTCACATTTTCATTCAACTACATGTACTACTACTAGGGTTGTGAGATGGTGAAGCAATACCCAACACAAAGTGAAAGAAAATAGACTGATCCCATTAACCCTTACAGCGCGGTCATCAACTTTAGTCGTCAGAATCTGACATCTGTAGACGCAGATTCTGATGACTAAAGTCGATCTCCGCACTGTACGAGTAAAAATATTTCTACTGGTCGCAGACCCATAACATAGGTATTCAAATGAATCAGAAAGAACTAACTAAGACATTTATTTCAAACTGAAAAAAACCCTTTGGCCTCCCCAAAATTAAAAAAAAAAAAATTCAGCCATTTAAGGGTTAAATATGCAAGTATAATATGTCAAATAAGAGCACAGAATAGTCTTATTACATGTATGATGACTATATTTTATTCAACAAATTTTATTGACAATGAAACACTGTGCTAGCCAGCAACCCGTGCACCCGTCTTTTGGATGGGTATAAAGTCAAAATGACGGGCAAATATTGTCCTAATTGCACTAAAAAGGAGGAAATGCTTGGGCAGTTATGCAAAAATTGGGGAAAAACACGGCACTTGTTGTTTAATCCTAGCTAAGACAGTGCAATGAAATATCTCATGGGGTGCATTTATGTGATGAGTGAGCTTGAAGAGTTAATGTGAAGTTTATGAACCGCTCAAGCACCCAAGTCACATAAATACGTCACACAGTATATTTTAAATAAAATTCGGTGAATGAAAAATGGTATAATCCATCACAATAAGGAGGCTCTGAGCTTTCATTTAAGATATTATACTTCATATTTTTTATATAACCTTACAATGCTGAAATATCTTTGTATAAACCATGGCGACCAAAGGTTTTTTTCAATTTGAAATCATCATAAATGTCCTAATTAACTCTTTTCGCTTCATTCGAATTCCTATGTTATGGGTCTGTGGCCATTATAATTTTTTTTAATTCTTTTAGTGCGGGACTGTCTTTATACATCAGAATCAGACGTCTACAGACGTCAGATTCTGGTGTCTAAAGGGACCGTCTTTATACATCAGAAACTGACGTCTACAGACGTCAGATTCTGATGTATAAAGATGGTACCTGCAAAGGTTAAAGAATATAATATAAGTTGTTGTACCTGTTGTACTGTAATGCTGATGAGAGGTAGTATGTCTGCCCCACAGTGAGCCAGTACGGCTCTCAGCACACCTGCCGCTAGTGGATATTGTGTGGGATGTCGTAGCCTCAGAGACACAGAATTCACAATGTAGTCAGCATTGTCATGTAGAAGATCTGCCAATGAGCTAATAAACAAACAGATACAGGTATACAAGTTTATAGGTCTCCCAATGAGCTATCAGACAAACAGATACACGTATACTAAATGATAGATCTGCCAATAACATGATAAACAAACAGATACAGGTATACAAATTGATAGATCTGCCAATGAGCTAATAAACAAACATTTACAGGTATACAAATTGATAGATCTGCCAATGAGCTAATAAACAAACATCTACAGGTATACAAATTGAAAGATCTCCCAATGAGCCATCAGACAAAAAGATACAGGTATACAAATTGATAGATCTGCCAATAACATGATAAACAAACAGATACAGGTATACAAATTGATAGATCTGCCAATGAGCTAATAAACAAACAGACACAGGTATACAAATTAATAGATCTGCCAATGAGCTATCAGACAGGCCTACAGGCATACTAATTAATAGAATTTCCAAAAGTGAATAATTTATTTTACCTAGAATTATATAATACATGAAGGATAGGATGCAGACTCTAAGAAACAGACTTTTGAGAGACTTCAAAGAAAAAATAGCGACACACAACCCCCCTCCCTGGATCTACCACTGATAAACAGACCATATTCTTAAGAGAGAAGCTGGGAGCAAGGTCTGGTAACAGAAGATGTTTATTATTGCGATTTAACTTTTACATTCCAGGTGATTCAGTGATGCTTGTGCAAAAAGGCCATTACTTGTACATGCACTTAATCTGATGTGATAATCTGGATTTACCAACTGACCTTTTATCACATGCTTGTCTGAGGTCATTAAGTGCTGCCAGTGCAGCATCTGTCACGGGTATAGAGCCATCTGAAAGTTTCTCTAGTAGTGGATACACTATTTCCATAATGACAAGAGATAATTCTTCTTCTTTTAATATCTAAGTATAAAATATATTTAAGGATTATGTAATCATATATACAGTTAGATGTACCCCTTATTATCTAAACACTTTATAATTTTAATTTGGAATGACAGAATATTTAGAGATTTTGTCAGAAACACACATAATTATGCCAACCCTTATCCTGCTAAATTAATATTTTTAAATTTTCAATCACTTGAGGTTGTGTCTCCCTATTGTGGTCCACAACTTCAAGTAGGTGAAAAATAATCATAGTTGTTTAATTTCAGCACAAATATTTGCAAATCTTGATGTTTAGACACACATTTCATTCCCAATAACAGTGTTTTGGTAGACTAATAAAACAGATTAAAAACGACAGTAGTCATGATCAGCAGGATAAGGGTTACTTATCATTCACTGCTGAATCTTATACAATTACATAAGAATACTATTATACATTACAGATACCATATTAACATCAAGTGAGAAACACAACGATTTTACAGCAGAACAACGAAGCTGCATGCAGGCACCTTCACAGTGAAACTAAGAAACTAAGAGAATGATAATTCAATTAATTGTTGCCAAATATAACATTTTTTCAGCATTCTCAAAACCTTGAATAATCTCCGTGAAATTCATGCACTTGCATTCTTTTTAGGCACCTGCGCAAACCCTGTCAAACACTATATAGAGAAAACCTCACAACTACATGTATGTAAAAATCTTACCAGACAGCAAGTTCCTATGCCTTCAAGCAGCGTGCAAACCTGCTGTACATTATACCGCATCTGCTCGGGAGTCAAACTCGCACATGGATTCCATCCTGCTCTGGAAATAAAAGGTGCATCTCCTCCGCCTAACAACATACGGGTTTGACCAGAATCGATTCCAGACGGCTGAAACGCACCACTTTGAGGAGTTGTTTCCACATTAAGATTCTCTGGTGCTAAGTAGACAGTCAGCACATACCTGCCAAACAAGGATTATTATTATATAATATAAAACATTCAATGATAAAATGTGTTAAACATTATTCAAAATTTTCCCCTTATTTTTAAGTGATATAATCATGTGACTTTTATGTTTGAAATTGTAAAAAAAATAGATTATTTGATTTAACTGACATATTTTTTATTCAGTAGAATAAACGAAATTATTGCGAAATTTAACATTAACAAAATCTCAGTTTAAAAAAAAGCCACAATTTATTCAAAATAATAATGTGAAATTATTTATATCATTAGAGTTGTTGGGTTGACAGTATTGAGTTAGTTTTCTCACCTTATTACTTTAGGTAAAATTTCAGTATTATGGGGTATTTCATTTTTCTTTATAAGTGATGTAACTAAAAATAATACAAAGTACATTTTATAAATATTATCTTTCAAAAGATCCACCAATTTTATAATATATGTTTGCTTATTTTGACATTATCTATTACCACATCATCTCTCATACATGTATTAGGAATCATTACAAGATATAACTTTTTCGAAAAAATCGAGACAAAAAATAGTGACAAACCAGTTTGAGATTAGACTAACGTAGAAAGTAGCTGATGTAGCATAGTGCAAAGGTAATTGCACGATTGAAGAGATTGTTCTTTTCATATAATACTGTGATCTAATGACATTTATGATTTTAAGTGGGAGAAAATTGTGAAGCATGAGAATCATCGACATCCAACTTGGAAAAGAAATTAACCCTTGTACAGCTAAGACCATATATTACAGCTTCAAACACTTTCCATACAAAATAAAATACCACTGAAATTGATAAAATTGCTTGTGATAGCAAATAAGTCAATTTAAGTGGTGTTTTCATAAATAGTAATATTTTTCGTCGTTTGAAGCTGGAATTTGCATTAGTAATTACAGCTTCCAATGAATGAAAAATATAAATTAACAATTCGGTAGGACAAGAGTTGGAAGTTCATACCTCGACCAGCAGCTCCAAGTAGTATTTGATTGATAACCATGGAAGCAGATACTTTGAGTGACGATGTCTCATTGAAAACATCTAATGCTTGATCCACTACAAGTGAAACGTCCCCTGTAGAAAATGAGATAACATTCATATATTAGTACACTACTAAACTATTTTTTTCTTAGGCTCTAAACAATTAAGTAATATATATATAGTTGTTTGGGGGAGAACTAGATGTATAGTCAAAACAATTTTATATCTAGTAATATGCATTTGTTTCGAAAATATCGTTTTTTTTTTTTGCCATGAATAATCATAAAATATTACATGCACTTTAGTGTGGCTTAACTTTTGAAATCAGATGTCAAAAGTAGATCATAGCATTTAAAAAAAAAAATAGAAATGAAGTAGACCAATATTTAAGTGGAAAGATAGAACCAAAAGGAAATGCTAAAATAACTCTCAAAAACATTCATGAGATTTTCAAAGAAGTATATATGAAAAAATATTTCAGCAAAGTGACGGTTACAGGTTGTTTAGAAAAAACTAAGTATACTAGTTTTCATACCATAATAACCTAGCAGTTGACATGCTAAATGCGTTTGTTGCAGGATGCGATCATCTGTGAAATGCTGATATAGTATTCGGGGGTATTGCGGTGTCTGTGGAGAAGTTACTGTACCACTATTAGCTGGACATAAAACAAAATAAAACAGTTTTTTTTTCATAATTTATTGATGAATATCATCTTCTTAACTTGTAACTAGGCTTGCTAATGATCGCGAAAATTACCGAAATGAACGAACAACCCAGAAACACAATGCCCAAGAACTAACAAATCCCGTTTTGTATTCATTGGATTCAAAATTGTCAGGAAATATCAAATCTAGTGTAAATTTAGAAGTATTCGTAAGTATAAACATATCTTAATACCAATTACAACAATACAAATTAATTGTATTTGTTGAGGTGAAATATTTGATGCACATAAATGCTGCACTAAGAGATGAAAGGTTAGCCCTTACATCACTAAGCAAGACAATAGTCAGTTTTAATCTAGCAGGTTAAATTGCAGTGATTGGGAATTAAATGTATGCTTAAACATCAAGATTTGAAAAATGTTTGCTCCCAAATTAAAAAAAATATGACTAATTCAAATAAATTAACTTGGAAGGACAACGAGATAACATATTAGGTACCAGAGGCATGAAGAAGAAGTGGTGCTGTGAGTTGTCTGGCGGGATGTAATGTCTCTGTTAATGACAGTAACAGCCTCTGAAGTAAACTATGTGATAATAGAGCTCTTTGTAAATGTACACCTGAAAATGAATTCAACACATGGGATAATTTTTGAATTATTGTCGACTTGTTATTCAAGATAATTAATCAGATCTAATGACAACATCTGCCTCTGTAGTAACCTATCTAAAAACAGGGCTCTCTGTTGATGTACACTTGAAAATATATTATACACATCATGAGATTAAATGTGTAAGAAATGCGAAAGCTCAAAGAAATGAATTCTCTATTAGCTGACCAGGCTGTAAATTGGAGATGCTTATTGACTTGTTCTTCAAAATATTTACTCAGTCACCCACCTAGAAGCTGGAGGTAGCCACACAGTAGACGGAGAGTAGATAACATCAGAGCCTCATCTGTAACACAATGAAACATGTATCCAATAAAAATGTCAGCTATGTATATGATCATTATAATTATATTATTGTGACTTACTACCTGAAGTTAAAACATTGTGAAAGGTTCAGCTCCTGTTAAAAAATATGTTTATGGAAGAGTTACTGATGCCTGGACAATAAATACAGGCAGAAAATAAATATAAATTTTGTGATATGGGAGCAAAATTGAATGATCACAAAAAAAAAGTGTTTTCAAAAAAGGCTAGAAACAAATTCATGCTTCAGCCTCAGCATTAAAGCAGCACCATTCATAATAGCGATAACAATACAATTCAGAAGATAATCATACAGAACAATGAAATGGTTTCCGTTCAATTATTTTGTGTCCAAAACAGCAATAACCAGAATGCTCCGACAACCAGGTTGCAATTAAGCTTTGAATGAGAGCTGAATCGATTTGTAGCAGTGGAAAAACATACACTATGACACTATAATTATCCCTGTAGTACAAACAAATGTAACCTTACCATGGGAGTGAACCACTCTGGATAACTTGGTGGCCAGTATGTGCAAACCATCCTCCAACATCTCTATCATCACATGAGACTCTAGTTTTAAAGTACTGAACTCATTTAGAGCATCCTTTGCTGCACTAGCTACCTGGGCGTAGTCATCAGACGTACTGCTCACAAGAATTTCCAACAGTTGACCAACACTGTCTTTCAGTGAGCTGAAATAATATAAGCAGATTGATCAGTAAAGGTAATATATACATTTAATACCAGTATGTACTAGTAAGTTTATTCTCAAATGTTATTTAGTGAATATAGATAAAATTTCATTATTATTATTATTTGTAATATGTTGAAGTCATAATGATGTATAACATTACTGCACATGGTGTAAAAAATATAAGAGCCATTCCATATTTTAGATGCTGAAGTGCTGTTGTATAATCTACTAGGAATAACTTGATCTAAATTACAAAAGTATTAGGTGGTTCTTTCCTGAATATAGCTGTTTACTCACCTTGTACAATGCAGCAGAAGATGCTCCGCCCACTTGACAACAGCGAGTCTCACGCGCCAGTTGTCTGAGGTAATGATACTAGCCATCCTCTCAATGAGAACATGGATTTTCTGTGATGTAGATTTAACCCAATCAGGTGTTCGAGAAACTGATAATGTTGAAGAGCCTTGATAAACAAAGAAATGTATATGTTGTATACACTTTTAACACTTTGAGTGCTGGCAATGCTTTTATCCCTTTACCAGTGGGGAAATTTAATTATATTTTCATCCACTGTGAGCTGTGAGCTCTCCCCTCACCGTCAAATGAATGCAAAATATTAGCTGATAATTAAGCCTTTAACCCTTTCAGTGCGAGGACCGACTTTGGATATCAAAATCTAATCGCTATGAGGTCCAAGGTCGATCGGATACCTGCACATTTATGATGGCTGTAGACCCATAACATAGGTATTCAAATGAAGCAGAAAGAGGTAACTAGGCTATTTATAATGATTTGAAATTTAAAAACCCTTCTGTCTTTTGGTTTATATAAAAAGTGTTACAAGTGCTAAGTGCTAAACATGTATATAGCAGTTTTAGGCCTTTTATTTCAATCTTTAAATGGGAAATCAAGGAGAAATAAAAATTAATTTTTCAAGATTGGCATATGTTTCGATTAAAATTGTATATATTCAAGTCATTTTTACTCTGGGTTGCAGAGCGAGACACAACATCAAGTGGATAGAAAGTTGATTGTTGAATTTAGGATTTGAAAGGTAAATGCATAGGCCCAAATTCACAACAATTGAAGAGCTAATACATGTATGCCAGAGAAAATCATAGAGAGTGAAATATTAGCACAAGAAAAGTAGAAATACCTCTATTTATTCTCTCAGTCACATTAACATCTTTTTGGATAGAGCAGTCTCCCAACGTCAATGTCACAAACAAACTCCATGCTCTAAGAGCTTCCTGTGAGATAAATCCCGTGATAAATTACAATGTACATGTACAGAACTTTTACCTTTAACCCTTGCAAGCCGGAATTTACCATTGTCATCTTCATCCACTACAAGCCGTAGTAGATGAAGATGACTTGATGCGATTTAAAAATTAAAGAAAATTTCCATGTATTGGTAAACCAGTTTCATGGAAATTTTCGTTCTAAAACCCTTGGTATTATGCAAATTAAGTATGTTTTCAGGGATGTAAAATGATTCTTTAATGAATCGTGAGGGTTTAAAGGGTTAACAAACCATTTAACAATCAACATTGATTTCACATGCAATAATGTAACTTTGAACTTCTGGTTCAGATCCCTACACAGGAAGCATACAGCTATTGACATGATGGACTTACGACTGGTAGCTTGTGGCCTTGTGTCGGCGGCCCTGTGGATACTCTGCACAGTGAGATGGTGATGCCAGGAAGAAAAGATGCAAACATGTCTCCGATAACAAAAGCCATTTTCAAGTTATCTACAACAAGATATTGATCAGTATACTTGTAAAAAATATATTACCATAATGTGCATTATTTTGATATAATAGTTGCAACATCAGAATAATTATTGTTTACGTATAAAACAACAAGTAGATATTTGCCTATGAACACTTGTGTAACATATGACGTAACATTATCATAAAATTTCCATTAAATAAAAAGTGTCAAAAAAATGTTAAAGAGAACAAGAGTAATTTTAATGCATTCAAAAGCTTGTTAGCTTTTAGTATGGATGTTCTTGGCCTTATCTAGAATCAACGGGAAATGTACATCTATTAAATTAGCAAAAGCGCTAAATATTTGTGTATAAACGATGAAGACAAAACGTTTTTTTTTCAATTTGAAATCATCATCAATGTCTTAGTTAGCTCTTTCCACTTCATTTGAATACCTATGTTACGGGTGTACGACTATTACAAAAAAATTTACTCTTACAGTGTGGGGATCGACGTTAGAAGAGCATGTCTTGGTAAATTTGTGTTTATATTAACCTGTATCGTTTTTGTCTTCCTTTCCTCCTTCACTTCGCTTGCTTGCAGTACATGTACTTTTGACTTGGTCTCTTAAGTCACTGATATAATGATGCTGCTGGGTAAGTGACACTAGACACTCGATACTTTTGAGTCTCAGCTCACGAGATCTCTCATTGTCCACCAAATAGAGAAGTAGTGCCACGAGGTGGCCAACAAGAGGTAGAAAATCGGCTGTGTAAACTGACTGAATCACGCTGTAAAAAATATATAAAATATCACAAAATTTTATCTATCACCAGGAAACAGAAAAAAAGTTTGTTTTTTTCTTAAAGCTGAGGAATTAATTAATTATTTAACCCTTTTACCTTTAGATTCATGCAATTACCATGATGTTAATAATGTTTTTTTTACTATCTGCACAGCTGAGCTCAATATGAATGCAACATAGCCAAATATTGACACAATTTTGATTCATTACATTGTAGTATTCATTCTAACCTGAGGGTCGCACTATGCATTATGGACTGTATACAGCAAACAACAGCAAACTTCAGCTCTTCACTAACAGATTTCACTGTAAATTATACAGATATAAAACAGTAGATAAGATTACAAAACTTATCGATTTAAAGAAAACACTTAATAGTAAGAAAATATATCATGTCAATTGGTTTGTTAACATTAAGGAAAAAGAATAAATTAAAATTCTCAGAATCTTGACCTCAAAAATTTTCAAAGTAAATAAACAAAATATTACATGACAAAACTCAAGTGTTTCATCTAGGATACAGAAGAGGCATGGCGCCACCTATCACTAGGGGCACCTAATCATGCACGCTGGGCACCCAATTAGGCATTTCCAACACCCACCCTCCCCAATTAATGGTATAAATAGGATCAGTTAGGTATGTAAACATCGCCAGTTATTACTACTATGTACCCAGGCTGTTATCAGGTATTGCGTCATAGGTGTGAACGCCTCACATTAGTGACTGGGGTGTTTTTCACTGTCACAATGGCCTGGGTGAGTTGAATATGACGTAACAACAGTTCAAAGATCACTGTCTGAATATTAGAAGGGCAACATGGCGCACATGAAGGGCAACATGATACTCATGAAGGGCAACATAGCGCTCATGAAGGGCAACATGGTGCTCACAATTTCACGGCGCTGCGCGATGTTAGAAAGAGCTAGATGAAACACTGAAACTTTTAACTGGAATACATTTCAGCTGACTAATGCAGTGAGCTTTTCAGAATTCTGGTTAAATACAGGGGGACTAGAATGTATGTATACATATTTTATTAAACATGTTAAATGTCAAAACATTACCTAATTTCACTGAGTCACTTGAGGAGATAATCATAGTCACAGCTACAAAAATATCCTTCCACGTGGAGGCTTGTTGTATAATACTTCGGGAGAAAATAGCAGACATACATTCAACAGATGCCAAGTAAACCTCCTCTGACCTGAATATATACAAGATTAAAAATAAAAATCAACTGAAGAAGCCTGAAATGTGTGATGAATATAATACTAATTTTCTGTACAGCTCTAAGGGTAACATCAAGCTAAAAAAAGAAAAAATTGGTTGACCAAACGTCACCTGTGACCTGTTTGTGACCTGGGCCTAAAATTGACTAATATAGGGTAACTATCTTGACATCATAAAAATTATTCACTGCTCAACAAAATAGCCACACTGACAATTATTGTAATAAGTATAAATTGGAATAATTCAATAATTTCTTAACAAAGAACCTTTGGATGTATATAGACGTGAATAAAGGTTTGGTGAATATTGAGAAAAACTAACCTGCTCTTTTGCTGTAGGTTAAGTCTCAGTGGAAATAATAGATAAGTTTGCATTTCTTGGAGCTGTTGCTCAGTTAGCCGCACTACTGTATCCCGTAGTTGTAAAATATCAGCAGGCTTGTGTGTACGTGTCACTTCCACACACAAAGGTTTCAGCATTTGAAAAGCTACAGACATATCGTCATTTTCCATTTTTATCTAAACACATGTGGAAATAAAATATATTCAAATACTGTCCAGGGCTGCACACACAAAACTTAGGTCCAATGTTATTTCATTGTTGGTTCACCATCTACAATGCTAGCCCAGCATTAAAGCAACATTAAATGAAAGCCTAGTGAACAGGGGAAGAAGACTCTGTGAAATGTTTAGTTATTTATTAATCATTGACTTGTATATCCTAGGGTGCACATGAGTTGAAAAACTAATCGAACGATCGGCGAATCGCCTGTTCTTAGAGGCAGAACATCAAGGATTGCAGTTTATAAATAGTGTAAAAAACAAAGCTAGAAATTTATATATATTTTTATCTATATTTATATCATTTTTCCCTTATAAAAAGTGAATACTGAACCAAAAAAAGGAGTAAAAAGTGAAGTGGGAAGAATCCATAATTTCCATGACCTGTGTGCACCCTCACATCACATCAGACCACAAGTTCAAGCAGATTAAAAAATAGTTAGCTAGGTTTCTTACGCTATGTAACTCTAGAATTTTTTTAAATATCTATTATTAATATTAAAACACCCATCCACCCCCTCCCCTCAGAAAAAGTTTTTGTGCAGCAATTTAGGCTGCGAAATTGTTGAGACTGATGTCATAGTGATGAAATAGATCAAACTCAATGGGGATGGGATACGCAGGCCCATGGGAGGGCAAGTTGGCTCCATTGATGATGGACAACAAATCTGGCAATGTTAATGAACATTGTCAGGTGCAGCTCTTCAACATGAATTAGGTCTATTACAAAGAAAAAGTGGCTCTGATCAATATTGTGAAAATATCACTCAAGAGCCAGTGTGTGATGAAGATTATGATGGCTAAACATGCTAAATCATGACAGCAATTTAGGTTGATTATTTTCTACTTTAAATAGTGCCAGTTCAATAACTAATAAAAAATAATGTTGACATATATGTAAACGTGAACATGCTGTGAAAAGTTCAATGTAGGCCTACACAGTGTGTGTTGAAATTTTTGAAACAAATACATTATTTTGCTTGATTTGTTGACATAACATATAGCAGCCACATTAACCCTTTAGCTAACGGCATCCACCAAGTTATCCCATTTAAATTTAATTGAAAATCAAGTGGGGAGAAATACTTATATTTGTTTAAAGGGTTAACACATTTTTAGATTGTTGTAATAATATATTACACTACAACTAGACTCAGTCTTTCCCAATAACGTCAGACAGACCGGACAAGTCTGGTAAAAGAGAGGTAGGTCCGGCAAAATACCCAACCACATCGGACCTACAATCCTGTTATTTTTTGGGTCAGTTTTGTTTTCTGGTCGTTTATTTTTGGTCCCACAAGGTAAGAATCAGCCATTGACCACCTATAGTCTGGTGAAATTTATTTTGGTCTGGCAAAAGTTTCAAGTTTACAGGACCTACTGTCCGGTGAAATTTTGAGCTTATTGGGAAAGACTGTAGACTTGTAACAGATTATCATATTTTTGCAATTTTCCTGCATTTTTTTGACTCAGGTTGTTTATAAGAGCTCCAGGATGATAGTATCTATAATAAACACACTCTCATCTTCAGTGCAATCACCTTATTTTAATAAAACATGTCTAATTACAGCGTTTTGAAAGTGACTTTATAAAATAACAAAATTGGTCATTTGCCAATGATTTGGTGGATATAAAAATACCTCAGAACAAAGTCAAAGGTATTTTGCACTTCTGAGCTCAGTCTGTTGAGGATATAGGCACTAGTAGGCCAATAGAAGTTTATTGATTTTTTTATTCCTTCGTTACGGACTCGCCGACCCAAATTTAAGCAATTATAAAATAAAATTTAAATTCTAAAATTACCTTGTTTTATTTCTGCCAACCTAACCCATATTGTATATGAATATAAAAAAAATAATAACCCAATTTCCCAGCAAAAACAAATAAAATAAATTTGGGGTGGTAAGAATGAGAAACACATGCACTCTAAAACTGACTATTTATGGCCTTTACTGCAAACGTTTTAACCTAATTTTGATATTTTTTTTGTCTTCTGACCCAATTTTTTTTTTTTTTTTTAAAAAGTAGGCCTACACAGCTCCTAAGTTACTTTACATTTATTTCGTCCTCCGACTGTTTATTCTGGACAGAAAAAAATCGGTAAACCAGAAAATTAAAAAACTGTGGTCTAACATGCGAGTTGGGACACTACAGTCATGATGCACAACTCACAACCCTGCCTGACACAATTTATTCATGTCTTAGATAGGTAGATTCAATAAATTTTAAAATTGTCCAATAAAATTATGCTGAGCCTTTTTTCTTAACTGCCAACATGCTAAAAGAAATATTTGACCACATTCCACAGTTTTCACTGAGCAAGAAAAATGCTGTGCTAGATCAAAATCTGAGCTAAATTATAAAAACGTCCAAAAGATGGCACCTCAATGTGGCAAACGGTTATGGGGGTAACAGAATCCAAAACATCACCCAGACACTTGAGCTTTTAGAAGCAGCTGAAGAAAACTACTAAGGTGTTGGCACTGTTAAGAGTTTTAGTTTTAGATACATCAGGGCACCCAACGATCCTGAGAATTTCGTAAAAAAAATATTGTATAGTTCAAAAGTTAGACCATTTGAAATGTAGTAAATGTCTATTTATGACGCTCCTCTAGATCATGTATAAACCCATTAACTTCCATTGCGGTTTAATCTCAGAATTGTGTTACATGTCAGATGGTCTAACTTTTGAAATACTCAATGGAATTTCGCGGAATTTTAAGGGCTGTTGCCAAATGACTAGATAATAATGATTACAAAATTTCTTGACAATCCCTTGAGAATGACTGACTGGATACCGAAAAGCTGACTTTCATCTTGGACCATCCCCCATCGTCGGACAGACTGTAGTGTAGTGTAGACTTTAGTATAATGATAATCTGATTCACATTAACCATGGTGAAAGATTTTCGCAAGTTTCTCAGACAAAATCACGTCATGAAATTTTACAACCAATAAAAATTTCATTGAAAAATATTGCATAGGTCTAGTTCTAGATCTATATTCATTCACTTTCCGAATCATCTTGCTGCTAGTGAGCAGCACTCTCAGTCACTGCTGAGAGTGAGTACGAATGGCATTCATCTTTTTTGGACGGTGCGGGCCATTTAGGCTGGCATCAATAGCAGACAATCCGCTCGAAATAAATCTGATTCAAACACATCATACATTACAGAAATATCTTACCTCTACATACACCTATTTAGTGTACTGTATGCAGTCCATTGAAATGTAGTAGATGCTTTTAATTCTGACCAGTCCTCAAAGTAATCCGACATTGTTTACAATATGGCTAATTTATCGTTAGAACTGTTTACAACTGGTCAAGGTTTTTCACCAATACAGGTCAAAGGTGAGAATATGAAATATCTAGTTACTGCATACCACGGAAAATATGTACATCTCATCACTTTTAATGCTATTATATCTCGCCACAGCACCGCTAGGGCAAAACACGATATGGCAAGCAGTGGTCAACTTATTCTCAATTCAGTTCATCCAAAATTGCAACCTACCCACACACGTGGTTTGAGAACGAGGGCTCACAGATACAAAAATGTAAACAAGAACCTGAGACAAGACATTTTATCAATCCGAGTTTATATTTGCTTTAATCTTGATTTAGAATAAATTATTATTTATGTTATTATTATAATATTGGACCACAGGGTGTAAGCTGCGCCGTGACACCAGATAAATCACCGAGGTATCATTCAGTGGAATGTAATTTATGAAAAACCTCCAATCTAAAGTTTACAGGCATCTTCCGTGCTGACTTCCATCTTAGAAGTCGGTCTATGGAATGTTAACCGTATTGTCTATCGAGTAGGCCCGATATCATGCGAAAGAGCGATAATATGGGCTACATCTATCAACCTAGCCTGTAGTCCAACCAGATATTAAATAGTTATACATCTACTGTGTAATAAAACAAAGAAATTAAGAAACAATAACTGACATCACACCAGATGATATACCACGTTTCATGAAGCCGGTATTATATTATTGAATATTATCATCAATCATCAATGTTCAGCGAAATTGCAATACAATGCATCCAAATGTATTGAAAATCGCGATGAACCCTCACTGTCCCTGCCAGTGAAAAGTTGACCCAGAGGCTGTATATCACAGATATCGTATACTAAAACGTGCATATATATATATATATATGTATATATATGCTGCATATTACATGTTCAATTAATATTCTTTGACATGACCCGACAAAGCAACTGCAAAAGTAAGCCTACGTTGATGTAGGGAGCATTAAAATTCAATTCAAGCTAGAGATCCAATCTCTGATCCAATCCTGCATTCTCCACACATAGATGTCGCTCAGGTCAACCCCGCTCTCTCTCTGTAACCACACACACACGCCATGTTTGGACAAAAACTGCTCATTTTGAGCAGTTTTGTTGATATAACAACTGTAGGCTTATAAACACGCTTAAGTGTCCTGAATATATATGGCAAATATAAAACACCACTACTCCGCCACATATGATTTTCTATTCACATAGAAATAGAAAATATTCAACGGATTACTTTTTCTGCCTACGCGCTGCTGTGAGAAGGTCCATGTTTACGTTTTTCTGACAGAATGTACAATCGGCTTCAAAACACTGGCAAATATAAATTACTGAATGACATGCGAATTGTGCTGGTTCAATTTATCCACTACTAAACAGAATAAATAGCCCTTACCTGTAGCAAACTCTAAGATCAAATTAAATATTGAAAAAAGGATAAGTAATGAGTAGAAGTGAGTACCAAAATAGTTCCGTGGTTATAGGAATGGTTATAAAATCACGTGGTAACGCTCACTAACGGCTGCAGAATCTGGTCAATCGCCATGCGTGCATACGGCGAAATTAGCGTGTGGTATCAGAGATATAATCTCTGAGGTCAGAATGCCAATCCTGTGATAGAAGAAGCTTGCTGCATGGGGAGAGTGAGGGAAGTTGGTTAACTACTTCTCAAATGTCTCTTGTGCTCATGTAATTCATGAAGGCAAAATGATTATTTCTGAAAGTTTTCTTTATGTTTGTTTTTGTTATGCATCATACAGAAGTGGTAATCTATATTGATTTTGATAAGCAAATAAACTAATCGACTGGCAAGACCTAATTTTTCCCATGCATCTATAGTGCTCGATGGGCCATTGGTAGGAGAGTGGGACATAAATCAATTGTTAAATTTGGATTATTAATATAGTATAATTACTTTTGTTTCCAATCACTAAATATATGGTACGGAACTAATTTTATATCAGCATCTCAACTTGACTTGACCACGAAATAATAAAAGGTTTGAAAGCGTTGCAGCGGTTTCACGGAAATGGCGGCCATTACAAATTTTTGTATTCCTATTGAACATATGTTACCTCGAAAGACGCTATTCCAAATCGCTTGCGATTTTGTACGTAGGCCTATGCACTGTGACATACCTTGTCACAAAATTAAAATGTTTTGATTGCAGTTTCCTTTTTTTCAAGAAAATGGCCGGCATTTTAATTTTTTTTAATTGTAAATAGTTATTTTGATAAATTTTAGTCCGGATCAGGTTTTTTTTGTGTGCAGGCGCTTATAGACCTACTCAGCTTAGGGTAAGTTGGGCCATCTTCAACTCGCCCCATAAAAGTGGCACAAGTTGCCTCAACTATGCCGTTTTCAAAACAGCATAATTAATAGCCTAACAGCTTGGATGATCTCTGATGCTCACTAGCCATTTCATGTGTTTGGATTTCTTGGGGAGACGTGAACATCATTCTGGGGTGTTTGTTTAAGCCGAAATAATGGTCTGGTCCTCCCACTCGAAATTGTTTTCTTTACTAGCTATAGGAGGTACACAAATAACTTTTCATATTATCACTATTTAAGCATTAATAGGCCTACCTAGCTAGTGATTTGTTGGCACCGATATCAGAAGGTAACCGGACGACTCGGACCCTATGCCAACTCAGACCCTATACCAACTCGGACCCTAGACCAACTCGGACATCATCAACTCGGACACTATGATAAACCAACTCGGACCCTATACCAACTCGGACCCCATGATTATATAACCAACTCGGACACTACTCAAACCCTGCTGATAGGCCTAATTAGTTGAACAGTCAGACCCTATGATTATATAACCAACTCTAACGCGACACAATCACAGGACGGCTCTCCACATATAACATTAATAAAATGTAACCAGCTCTAACGCGACACAATCACAGGACGGCTCTCCACATATAACATTAATAAAATGTAACCACCTCTAACACGACACAATCACAGGACGGCTCTCCACATATAACATTAATAAAATGTAACCAACTCTAACGCTACACAATCACAGGACGGCTCTCCACATATAACATTAATAAAATGTAACCAACTCTAACGCGACACAATCACAGGACGGCTCTCCACATATAACATTAATAAAATGTAACCAACTCTAACGCGACACAATCACAGGACGGCTCTCCACATATAAAATTAATAAAATGTTGATTATTAGAGATGGTTGAAGTTAGAAGTGATGTGGGCCACAAAACCAGAGTGTCATTGACACAGAAGCTCATCCTCAATTACGGCAAGTTGGTGACGAATTAAAATATCTGAAATCCGTGAGGCAGTTCTATGCACATACACGAGTAAACTAAACAAAATTGAAATCGGATAAGAATTGAGAGAGGACAATCATTTATTGTGAATTGTGGACAGAGTGCCCTAATTAGGTCTTAATTAGGTCATAAATTAAATAATAGTTACAATTTCTGAAATCCGTGAGAACGTTTAATGCAATGCAAATATATACAGACCAGCATATTTTTATTTGGTTAACGGATGTTAAATACGGATATAAAAGTAATGTGTCGTCATTAGCACGAGGAGGGTTAATTGAGCTTTTCAGTAGGCTACATATATCACACCTCACTAGTCGGCAGGACATTAAATAGGGTCCGAGTTGGTTTTAGACGGGTCGGACCCTATGACAACTCAGACACTACTATAAATAGTCGGTGTGATAAAACCCCATAATAAGCCGGTATATAACCCATAATAACCCGAAATAAGCCATCATAGCCTATAATGACCTCATGATAATTTATGATAACCCTGTAATCTTTAGGACAAAGCCTTTATCCTGTGGCCGGCAATGGGAATGATATATACTCTGTAGTGCTGGATCTATTAGAAGAAGAAGGTATGTTGGAGACATAATACTATATCTTAAATGACCATCGTTGACTGAATAGGCCCTACTTGCGAGATGAAAATACCCAGTTACATTATTTTAATACAAATGTCACGCAATGCTGTAAATTTTGTTATAGTAGGCTAAATGATTACAAAACCGTAAAACTATTTATTCATTATCCTTGTCATGGCAACTAGCTAAAGTAAATAATGTGCAATCTAAGACACATTACGCACCTTACGGTAATACGTAAATTATACAGGTCAATATCAAGAGTTATACTGTGATATTAAACAAATTAGGGCTTAATATATGAAAAGGCATAGACCAAAATAAACTGACGATTTAAGTCTTATGTCTATATTATAACTAGAAGATTCATCGTTTTAGTAAACAAAAAACTGGAGATGTATCCCCTCCAGCAGCAGTGGCGGATCTACGGGGGGGGGGGTTAAGGGGGTTCAACCCTCCCCCCTCTTGGGCTGCCAAGTGAAATCCTAATGTATCAATTGTGCAATCTGAGAACGCACAAGTGTTCCATGCAATCTGAGAACCCACAAGTGCCCTAATGCGCCCCTGGTGCCTGCTGTATGCATGTATGTTCTATGGTTGTATGTATCTGCTCTGAGGCTGGGAACTGCTCCTGATTGTGAGGATTCCCCACGCTGTACCCATTCGGATTTCCTGGTGCCTGCTGTATGTGATCTGTTCTCAGGCTAGGAGCAGTGACAGGTGCTCATGACCATAGCGTCAAGCCCATATAGTGACAGTGTGACGTCACAAGTATCTATTCACATGAATTATTGCACACATTTCTAGGTCAGCAGCTAGAGTAGGGGAGACCGGGGCTAGTTCGAACACAATTTTGAAAAAATGATTTATTTTATTATATGATGAAGTTAGGAGACTGATATTTTTGTCCAGAAGTATGCAGCTATAGATGCTATTTTTAGCATACGTTATTCTCAAATTGAAAACACAGTAGAGTCAGAAAAACATGTTAAAGTTAGATTTTTCACTATTCAAACAAACCCGACACTTGGGGCTGGTTCAAACATGGAATGGGGTGTGTCTGAACAGTGTTGGATGTACCAGATATTTTATGGGGTAAATCTGAACAGTCGAACTAGCCCAATTTTATTTGTTCTTTGTTCGAACAAACCCCACATGGTGTATTTTGAAAAAATTCTATATTTAGAACTAACATCATGGAAGGCAACTTAACATGTATAAAGGATTGTTAACTTCCGTTAGGGCACTACAACTATAGGAGTTGAAACTGTCAGGTTCAATAGCAAACATTGAGCAAAATAACATTTTATATGACAGCAAAAAAATACTTTTGACCCATTAAAAATGAAAAAGTATTTTTACTTTTTCATAATCTGTTTTGAAAAAAACCTTCGAACATGAAGTCAAGGTGATGTCTGTCCACAGCAGCAAAGCCACCCAACTAGACACAGGAGAAGTGGTGAAGCAGTTCGTCAGGGCCCATCCAAGACGCCTATTCTGCAGCTCAATTCTGTTCGATTGACTTGGCCTGTCTCAATGTGTTCATAAAATAGCTTTTAATAAAATGTTCAGCAGTTGTTGATTTCTCCAAAGTTGATTTGACTTCCATTATAATATAATCAATCAATAAACCTGATATTGGTGAAAAAATATGTGACAAAAATGCCTCTTTCTTATCTCCAAATTATCTTATAAGATGCCTCAGAATGCAGGAGAGAGCATTTAGATTAAAAAAAAATTCCTGAGGCGCATGCCCCGGACCCCCCTAGCATGGCGTGCCTGTGGCACGCGGTGGTGCCTTTGGCATCAGTGGGTTCAGTGAACTGCAAACCCCCCCCCCCCCCTTGGCTCAAAGCTAGATCCGCCCCTGAGCAACTAAAAGGTTGATAGCTAATACCTAGCAAACACGGGTCATTCACCCAATGCTGTTTCAGCGTTGGGCAGCCCGTGGCCAACATTGAAACAGCATTGTCTGAATACCACGTGTTTGCTGGATAGCTAAGTGGACCTGTTAGGCGTGTGGCAGGTCAGTGGACGTGACCATCGCCTCAGGTTCAGTCTTATTTGTTGGGATCTTGACCGGTCGGCAAGTAATGGTTTGTGATATAAATCCAGTTAAAACAGATGATTCCTTTCATTCATTCTTTACTCATGTCATGATCATGCAGGCATTGTCAGATGACGTGCTACTTAGTTCCGTGCGGCAGGAGGTTACGACTCCAGCCTTGTGGCTGGTGTGCGGATGGCGCGCTCTCACGTCTGTCCTCTGTGAGAGTCAAGATCCAAATGAGAGAGAGCGGGAGATTTACAGGTGGCGTGGGCGAGCCGGAAGGACTAACTCGTCAGTCAGTGATTCCGTCTAGCTCGAGTTCGGCCCCGATTAATCTGTAGTTGAGGTCGCCACACACCCATAGCCGGTTCAACGCTGGTCCACCGTCGCCGACTCTGGCCATCAACCACTCAACACTGGACAGTGCTTTATGTTGGTGGTGGTGTGTCCACAGAGTGCAATCTGACACCGATCCAATGTCTGGTAAGTGTTGGGCCAGCGTCGCCGGTACTGGACATATTTCAGGTTCATTGGTGGGCTTGTGTAGCATAGACTATACCAGCACGATGCTTTTAACCAAAGCTGGGTTAATGTTGGCCCGCCGTCTGTGACGGTGGCCCACATTTAGTAAAACACCATACACAACCCCCCCTGTTGACTAAATACTGGGCTAATGTCGGGTCAGCGTCGTAGATGGTGGGCCAACATTAGCCCAGCATTGTGTCAAAGTTGCGTGTTTGAACAAATGGGACACTTCACGACAGAGACACTCAGACATGCTGAGCAGTCACAGGTAAACCAGCATGTCTCCACATCGAAAGAGGGGGGACATAGTTACCGGGTAACCTTCCCCACAAACATGGGACGTTGGCCCACAATGGATTACTGTTGGGCCAACGTCGTAGGCGGTGGGCCAATATAGTAAACCGACGTTGGGCCAACGTCTCATGTTTGCTGGGTTTATTATTGCGTCATGTGGGTTTCTAATATAGTTGGAATATAGCTATCTCTATCATTCTCTATTTTCCATTTCGGAAAATTGGTAGCATTATGGCGTAGCAGAGATCATTCATGTATCCCTGGACATTGGCTATATACATGGTCACAACAGAAAATGAGCTGTACCTAACAAGCACGATCGACACTAGGTTTTTGACCCCCGGAGTTTGACCATCCTTTCTGTAGCCTAAAATCACAAACATCTCACCATGTGTATCATGTGTATGTCAGATGAATGATACTAGTAACTAAATGACATCACCATGATAGCTCATAGTTATACATTACGATATTATGAGCTCGCTGTGATCTCCCAAGATGTGTTGAACTAGAATCACATTCCCGAATCCCGATACTGTGATATCAGAAAATATCATTATCTCATTAGGATATCACTGTGACCAAGGGAGGGAGCCGGGGTTTCAAAATGATATCGTTACGATATCACCCAGGCAACGATTTATTATCACAGTGACCTCACTGTGATACTAAATTGTTGACGAATCACTGTCTATAGTAAAAAACATAAGGAAACACATAAAAGAGGTATTCTGTGAAACGCAGTGCCGTCACTCGGTGAAAATAAGGTTATCTAACACCCCTCCCCCATACTTCATTCTGTGAAACGCAGTGACATCACTCGGTGAAAATAAAGTTATATAACACCCCTCCCCCATACTTCATTCTGTGAAACGCAGTGACGTCACTCGGTGAAAATAAGGTTATATAACACCCCTCCCCCATACTTCATTCTGTGAAACGCAGTGGCGTCACTCAGTGAAAACAAGGTCATACAAGGACCCTCCCCTATACTTCATTGTATTAGCCAGCTCGGAGGTCATTGAGTTTAACAGAATTCAAATAAAGCGGGAAGAGCTAACTAATGCATTTATGCTGTTTTCAAAGTGAATGAACCTTTTGGTGTCTATAGTATTTTTTCTAAATAGGGGACTATACTAGTATAGTATTTGCATTGTATTGGTTAACCCTTAAAGTGCTGAAATATGTTTATATAAACCAAGAGACCAATGTTTTTTTTTTCAATTTAAAATCTTTCCGCTTAATTTGAATTACTATGTTATGGGTCTACGGACATTATAAATATTTTAGTCTTTAAGTACGGGGATCGACTTTAGACGCCAGAATCTGACGTCTAAAGTCGGTCCCGCGCCGATACCTTACATCCGTGTTATGTGTTCCAATAAGGATTTAGTATGCTGTCAAATGAAGGTTTGATAATTATAGTTTTACAAAAATTGGTTGTCAAACAGATAACTAATAGTATGTATAATGCCATGGATAGGAGTTCAAAAAGAAATGAGCGTCAAGATAATGTAGTAGGCCGTAGGTCTTTACAATATCCAATATTCCAAGTAGTAATTTAATGTATCCATAATCTGAATATATTCAACAATTAGTACAATATCGACCAGCGTGTATGCTTACAATAAATTGCTTATTAAAATGGCTGTATTTCCCTCATTTACTGTAAAACAACCCATATCTTTGGAATTTATTGTCCAAACTGTTAATGAGTTTTTCCCCAGTGAGCACGATAGGGTAACGTGTATCCAATTTTGGCCCAAATTTGCGACGCTGGCCAAATATTGGTTTAATGTGTTAAGATGGACCAAGGTTGAACAAAGGGATTGATCAAATAGTGAGTATCGTGTGTGCAATAAGTGAAAAATGTCGGGACATCTATCATTATAGGACATCCCACATTTTCAAGCTATTGATACGTTGCAACCATAGTTAAAATGTGAGAGCAGTCCCGCACCGTCAAAAGATAAAATTGATGACCGTATGGCGTGCATGTTAACATCCCCCCCCCTCCCCCCCCCCCCAACACACACTTTCTAGTCAACATGGTGTGATCGGGCCACTACTGCTCCCCTGCAAAGCCAAAAGGCAGTAACTGATTACTTGGTAAAGTAAACAGATACTGCCGTTTGGATTTGCACGGCAGAATGAGAGTTTAATATCGGGTGCTATCGACAGTAATTATCCAATTAGAAACAAAGACATATTTTACAGAGACAAAAATTTATTCAAGGTAAACGTGCAGGTTTATAGTCTGATATGAAGTCTGATGAGGACCTATCATCCGACTTTCACAATTTACCCCCTGGTCTTATCTACATGTAATATACACACGTAATTAAAATATACAAAATTCATTCTGAATGGGACTTACATTAACTGTACATATGTTATAATGAGGATTTAGCATTCATGTCGAATAGTTGTAACATGGTGTGTTTTAGTCATGTCTTGTAGATGTACTATACACATTGGGGGACGTTAATTCTGATCAGTCATCTCGTCTCTGTAACATCTACAGCACTGCTGTCGACTACAGTAGTTTTCTTCTGAGCTTTGATGATGGTATGTGAGCAGTTTATAAAAGTGCCCGAAATCTGTGACACTGCCCAGCAGACACAAGACGTTTATTCAATGGTGGTTTAAAGTTGGTCCAACGTCGTATACGGTGAACCAACATTAAACCAACATTGATTCAACGTCTTGTCTGCTGGGTGATACATTGTGAATCAAATTTCACTAATCAAACTAATTTTCAGTCATTTCCGAGTCGTAAATCCAAGGCTGGGTAATACGACGGTAGACCAACATTAAAACAACATCGGGCCAATGTCTCGTGTCTGTTAGATTAAAGACTTGAGATTGCTGATCGCGGTAGAAGCACATAACTTCAAGGGACTGAAATGTATATTTCATAGTTCAGTGCCCGCATTCTCGTACAAGTTACAATATATCGTAGGCTTGTGATTGGTCGAGATGGCCATCTCGACCAATCACAAGCCTACGATATATCGTAACTTGTACGAGAATGCGGGCACTGAACTATTGGTAAGTACATTTTCACAAATTTGACAGTGACTATTACTCATAGTACCGTGCCCTTTATTTCTTGAATTACTGTACAAAAAACGTAACTATGAAGACATCTTTTCACCCTCAAAAACATTCGAAGTCCACGAAAATATTTCACACACAATCATGTACTGATATCTTAAGTATTTTGCCACATTTTTTACGGCGACCATACAGTCACTTAATATCACAGTTTGTAGATAAAAAATTAAAAACCACAATATAAAACAATTGTCTTTTGCACAAAACGTAAAAATTACAAATATTTCGATATAGTTTGTGAATGTTGCAGCTTATGATTAGAATACTCACTCTAACACTATCAGTCACCGCTTAGATGACCATTTACAAACGAACTACATGTATATATAATACAAAGCAAGAGTAGAACATATTCAATCTCAATTTAAAATAAGGATACCGCGTTTATTTCAACAATATTACAAACAATGGTGTTTGTTATTGCACCAGTTATCAGTTTGCTTCTAATCAACCAACGAAGGTTACACGTATTAAAGTGACTGGCCCACGCTAAAATCATCAAAAAATCGGTGATTTTATTTCGGGTTCTTAATATGACCATATGATGTAAACATGTACATAGACTAGAACTGCAATTTTTTATAATTTTTGTGCTGCGCATTCACCAGTTAGGCTAGATATAGAGACGAAATTCCTGATTTCTAATTATTGACAACCATGTCAAAAATAGGAAATGCGGGAATTTCGTCTCTATATCTAGTCTAACTGATGAATGCGCAGCACAAAAATTATAAAAATTTGCAGTTCTAGTCTATGTACATGTTTACATCATATGGTCATATTAAGAACCCGAAATAAAATCACCGATTTTTTGATGATTTTAGCCTGGGCCAGTCCCTTTAACCCTTAGAGAGCGAAGATCGACATTAGATTATGACGTCTAAAGTCGATCCCCGCACTGAACAAGTAAACCATTTATGATGGCCGTAGGCCCATAACATAGGTATTCAAATGAAGCGGAAAGAGCTAACTAAGACATTTATGATGATTTTAAATTGAAAAAAGCCTTTGGTCTCTTACTTTGTATGAAACATTTCAGTGCTTAAAGGGTTAAAGACTTGAATACACATCATTATCGCTATTTAGGGCATCACCCAGCAAACCCGAAACATTTGTATAACACTTGTACAACGTCGGCCCAAATGTTTTGTGTGTGTTGGGTTAAGGACTTGAATACACATCATTATTAATATGTATGGCATTACTCCATATTCACATGGTTGGGTGTAAGTGTTCAGCAGCAGGGCGTAAATGGACATTTAACCCTTTAACCGCCAAGTTATTTAATTTCAATTTCCACCCACTTGAAGTTGTGTTTCGCTGACGCGATCCACAACTTCAAGTGAGTGACAAATTATTCAAATATGACAAAATATATGTCAACGATTTTGAAATCTTGATGTCACGTTTTATCTTTAGCACGTTTACAAAGTGGTACTTAATGTGCTCATAAAAACATGAAAAATGACTATATTCAGTACCGGCGCTTAAAGGGTTAAGTATAATATAATTTGTTTGTTTGGACAATGTGTTAATTTGAGGTCCTTCGTGTATAATTTGAGCCGTCATTTGACCTTACGCCCCTCCCCCTCCCCTCTCGGGATCAAATGACAATGGTAGTGCTCAATATTCCCAAGTCGGGTTTCAAATTTCCCTCCATGCGCCATTGTGATATTGACGTGCTGTTTGGGATAGAGCATCACATCTGCCGCTTTGTCTATTGGGCTGATAAAACTTTGTATATGGTTTAATTTAAAATGCATAGCTCTATTTTTACCAATACTACAAAAAAGTGCTGGCATTATTTATCATTACTGAGGGGACTTATATTGAGCTTCAGCTTAAAAAAAGACTAAGTTCGCACTCTAAATGTTAGTAAGCAGAAACTTTAAAAAACATTGTAAGTACGATATATTAGGTGATAATTAAGCATTGAAGTCTCCTGTGCATACAATAGATCAGGTACTAATTCTCCTGCGTCAAACCGTCACTGTAATTGGGCGACTTCTACGCAAGCTATCTGTGGATCTGCAACAGAGTCAACATTTGCCAGTAATGCATATCACTTGTTTGACACTTTTTCAATTATTATTAATATAGTGTAGATTAAACGAAACGTACTCTGACTATCACCATAATTCCATATTACTAATATTAGAATGGGACTGATGGTCATAGCCCGAGTAAGCCAGACGTAATTGTTATCATATAAACATTTGATGGTTGCATTTAGTTAACCCTTTCAGTGTGGGGACCGTCTATAGACGTCAGAATCTGATGTCTAAAGACGGCCCCCGCACTGAAAGCACTAAAAATATGCAAAATATCCGTAGAGCCAGAACACAGGTATTCAAATGAAGCAGAAAGAGCTAACTAAGACAGTTATAATGATTTTAAATCGAAAAAACCCTTTGTTCTCCATGGTTTATACAAAAATAATTCAGCACTATAAAGGTTAAGCTGATCATCACTTATGTCCACAAATACTTCATCTCAACTATATCATGATTTGTATTTTTATCATAGTGACTGATCACAATGTAACTAACTATGCAAAGGCCAATGGTTCAGCTTTGTTACTGACCTCGTAGTAAGCATCACTTGACCACTGATTTTCGTGCCTGCCTTCCACTCCTGCCAAGTCGCCCCCTCGTCCACGCTGTAGTCCACAGCCTGATGAGGATATTCTGTGTTCACCATCAGATTACCGCCCTGTACTCTGATAATAACATAGATAGATAGATAGATATTTTATTGACATAAATGGAAAGTCTTCATAGATTTATTTGTCATAGTGATATATGTACATGTATATACAATATGGTTAGCTTGGTATATTCACACGAGAATAAACATGTTATCACATAGAGAATTAAAATCTGAAAAAAACAATGTACAGCGTACAGCAACGGAAACCTTTGCTTGATACTATGACCTCTAACCTGGGATTGATAGTGCCATCATCAGTTTCAATTAACCCTTTATCTGTCCGTGCTGTTATGTACTATAGTTATTTCTATATCTGTCCAGCGTAAAATTCTGTGAAACTCAATGACCTAGACCTCCTTTGTTTTCACCGGGCTGGCTAATACAATAAAGTATGGGGGAGGGGGTCTTATATAACCTTGTTTTCACCGAGTGACCTCACTGCTTTTTACAGAATGTGCCTGAAAGTTTTGTCAAACGTTACCCGTAAGAGGACGACACGGCAAAGTATTGCCGCAGCAAGCTAGACGACTCCACAGCGACTGTTGAGACATTGACATCTTCTCATTAGGGGATAAGGGGATCATCCCACTGAATATCTTAATTTAAGACTCTTCGTGGGCGATAGCCAAACTGCGATATAAAAACCTTTTTCAAATGTTCAGTTTTTTCTTTGTTACTTTTTGAGTTTAGGGACTTATACTAGGCCCTACATATTTTTGATATCTATCTTGTTATCTCACTTTTATTTTTGACAAACATGAATAACCCTATCAGCGCCGGGACGTCTTTAGACGATCCCAGCACTGAAAGAATTAAAAATATATAATGGCCGTAAACCCATAACACAGGTATTGAAATGAAGCGGTAAAAGCTAACTAGACATTTATCAAGCTTTCAAATTGAAAAAAACCCGTGAGATCTCCATAGTTTATACAAACATGTGTGAGAGCCATTGTTGCTTTAGTGTTATAATACATGATGATGATGAGCGTTGTATACTTACTTGACCCCGGGAGGTGTCACTCTGTATCTCATATCGAGTCTATCCAGCCTGGCTAGCTCTCTGTAGCCCACAGTGTTAGCATGTCTCTGCCAGTCCTCAGCCTGTAGACGCTGCTGTTTATGGTCCTCCTTCTCCCCCTCCCAGTCTGCCTTGTGCCAGGCCCGCTCAGCAAAAGCCAGTAAACGAGGGAAAAACTGCTCCTCCATGTGAGACTGGCGACGCAACAGCTCACCGAATAGCGGAGCCTCCATGCCTGGAAAATATGCAGGTGTTGAACAAGTGTTGTTTTAATGCTGGGCCAGCGTCGTAGACGGAGGACAGTCATTAAAACAACAATGATTCGGCGACTAACTGAAAATAATATACTGATGCTGACACACTGCTGTTTCAGTGTTGTGACAGCGACTTAGACGGTGAACCAACATTAAAACATTATTGATTCAATGCATCAGCAGCTCAACGAACAGGTACCCCCATACCTGATATAATATCCTGGTGCTGCCAACCTGATAGACACGAGATGTGGAGCCAATTTTGGTTTGATGTTGGTACAACGTCCCATGTTTACCGGGAATTGAATGCGCACCATTGATTTGATTCCTTGTGTTTGTTGGGTAATGACCTTGCTTTAATACCCCTCTCGTATCACAATGCACTGTAGTATATAAATGATCCTGAGAAATCCATTTGAAACAACTGCTATTTGTGATTTACGGCTCCGCAAGTTGGGGTGGTCACCCTTAATTGCCAGGTGCAGTTTGTAGATATTACAATAGATATATCAAATATGATAATAAGTTACCCATAGTTAATGTTAAAAAATGCCAGAGTTTATATATCGTAGTAGATGGCTATACTGGAGGCAGCACAAATGTGTCCTGCCTCCAGTATATTGTAAACATGTATTTGTACCGTTTCTTTTCTTTCATTTGAAACGAGAAATTTATTGTGGTCGCAATTCCAGCATTAAATGAATGGGCGATATTGATAATAAATTTAGAACACGAAGAGTAGGTATAAATCATTTATAAGCGATGTTTTTACCTATAATATTCTTGGCATTCTGTAGTTTGACACAGTTGAACTCCCTGCACATATCCTCTTGCGAGTACGGCTGTCCGTATGGTTTGGTGCGCACATTCTGGTACAGGTTGGTGGGATTGAACCCCAGTACCATCCGGCTGTCTATGAAGCGGGTGGCCCACTGTAGACCCCTCTCCTCGGGGTCCGGCTCATGGGCGTGGTCCATGTACAGGTGGGTGGCTGGGCTCAGGACAACCTGGTGGAAATTATAATTTTATCACCCTTCCATTTCAAAATATTATGGCTGTAGACCCATAACTTAGGTATTCAAATGAGGCGGAAAGAGCTAACAATGATGATTTCAAATCGAAAAAAACCATTTGTCTCCATGGTTTATACAAAAATATGTTAGTGTAGTAGAGGTTAACGCCTAAAGTGCTGAAAAATAGTGACATCATTATGGACACCATATTATTCACTTTGAACACAGCATGATTGGCTTAGTCAGATCTCTACGCTTTTTGTGAGTAAGTATTTTATTGGTTTACGGTATTTATAAATATTTAGCGATTTTAGTGCATAGATCGATTTCAGACATCAGATTCCGACATCAAAAGTCGATACCCGCATCATAAGAGTTAAAAATACTTATTTCTCTTTTATATTAGCTTCGCAATTACAACTGACATAAAGCTTGTGTAGAATCAGAGCGTTTACTAATAGCCTGTCTTTGCTGAACAATTACATCAGGTGATTACTAAAATAACAGATATGCTCATGATTTAGGGCGACATTAACCCTTTCAAGCCTGAATTTACCATTGTCATCTTTATCCTCTACAAGCCTTAAATTCTCGACTTGTAGTGGATGAAGATGATTTAATGTGGTTTATAAATTGAAGAAAATTGCCGTGTATTGATAAACCAGCTTCATGGGAATTTTCGCTCTAAAACCCTTGGTTGTAGGAAACTTAGGTCTGTTTTCAGGGATGTAAATGATGTTTTGATGCATCGTGAGAGCTTAAAGGGTTAAGCAAGGGAATTCCACAGATTCAACATTGGTGAATAACATAAAAGAAACTCCTGTTATTAGAAAAATTGGTTGATGTAATAGTAAAACTAGACGAACTACTATAATCTATTACTAAAAGTGTCTATCATTTTTATAGATTTTTGCAATCATATTATTTATGGATCGTCAATTATGCATGCTCTTTATGAGCCAGCGTAATCAATTTGTCTTGTCTTTTGTCTTGATGGAGTTGAAAAAGACACACTCAATATTTTAAAAGTCATTAATGACTGAGTTATCAGCTTATCACAGTTCTATGCTCACCTGGTAACCGGCATTGGCCAGTTCATAGGCACGATGTCCCATCCCCCACTTCCAAACTGTTTGCCAGATTTGAGCAACACCTGGACGACTTTTTCCAGAATGAGCATACTTTATCGGCTGCAAAATAATAATAAAAAACTTTAGATTATTTTAATTCTCGAACTTAACCATACTACCATAATTTGACATGCCCGTGACAAATTAGCATGAGCTTAAGTTAGAATACAAAATGTTAAATTGATGTTTTGTACGATAATTTACAAATAGAATTAGCCCTATATTTGCGATTCATAGAAAGTACTTTAACCCTTAAAGCGTTGAATAAATATAACACGGGAAATTTAATCCACCCCCCACACTTGAAGTTGTGTCTCGCTACCGCGACTCACAACTTCAAGTGGGTGAAAATTACTCATGTTTGTTTAATATGAGAACAAATATTTGTTTATCTGGATCCCCAAGATACCAGGGATTGTATCGACTAATAATGGAGACTAAACGACTACAGTCGCGCTTAGATGTATAAGGGTTAAGAGAAATGGCCTCAGTGCCGTGCGCACCGTTTTTCCAAGGAAGAAAGCATCTTCCCAGCCCATCAGCTGTACACCCAACGCCTCGTCCACGATGTCATGTGTCCTCTGTAGGAAATATTCTCTGATCTGGTCAGTATGCGTGACAGAGGCACTGGAGGCCACGAATCTCTGGCAGGCTGGCGATTCTGTGAAGGCACCCTCGGGTAATTCGTCACCACCGATATGTAGTGTCTCGAGCGGAAGAATGTCCTTCAACATCAAGTTAACGTGAAATCAAAGACAGCTCACGTTCCCACATGCCATAACATCAAGTAGCGTGTTAACCCTGCAAGCTCCCGCGTTGCATAAAAGCGTCACATGCAAATCGAGACAGTTTAAATCAACTTGAGGTGGGAATTGCGGCAGCAATTCACCCTCAAGGTGAATCAAACAGTAAAATGCCAGGTGCTAAAAGAATTAACCTTTTAAACCTTAGGGATGCATTAAAGCATCATGTTGTATATCTGGAGGATGACCAAATTTCCTAAACATAGGGGTTTTAGAACGATAATTTTTATGCATCTGTTTAATAATAACGATATTTTTTTTTCATTTGCCACCCACTTCAAGTCAACTTCATCCACTACAAGGCGAGAATTGCGGCTTGTAGTGGATGAAGATGACCATGGTAAATTCAGGCTTAAGAAATTTGCTGATGATGTACAAACTTTAACTGCATTCATCACATTGAAAACGTGCGTACAACTTGATTAATCAAGGATAGTTATAATTATCGTTCACTAGAGACCAAAGTAAATATCTGTCAATAACATACATGGCACCCAGCTATTTGCTTGTAGTATATTAAATATGACCATACTAACCTTGTGCATAGCGATAATTTGTTCCACAACATGCTGCAAAAAGTTGTATGTAGACTCCAGACACGGGTTCATGACGTTGTCAGTGAAGCGCTGAGCTGAGCTATACTGAGACTTATCCTCAGGATCAGACAGAATGTAATGGCCGGCCTTCACTGATTCCCCCTGAAAAAAAGGATATACATGTTTATGCCATTTATTATCTCAAAATCAGATAATGAAAGCAGTCAACTAGCATCATTTTCACAGAAGTAACTCTTAAAGTGCTCTGCTGCTGTTCTAGCCTTTCTATTCGCGTTTCATTTTCAATGATCCCTCCAAGCACGAAAACAATCTGACTTAGTTTGGTACATTGACATGTAAACAGAATGTGTAAATAACACGCATAGTCAAATACACACAGTATCTGGTGTTGAGATCCAGGGCATATTAAACTCAGCACACAGACGGTTAATCTAATACTAGTTTAACGTTGATCCAGCGTCGCAGAATTAAACCAGCATTGAGTCAATGCATGTGTCATGTTTGCTAGGAAGGCCGATCTTTGAGTGCACGATATTCTGTGTTTGGGTTATCTCTAGACTCATAGAAACGATAAGACAAACGCTTAATCACATGCTAGATTTAAAAAAAATATGATAACTTAGCTACACTAAGACTACGTGTACTTCAGATAAAATGTATTCCAATAACCTATATCAGCCCTCATAGGTGCTTTAATCGTGTATATATCGTGCTGTCTCACCTGCTG
This sequence comes from Flabesymbios commensalis, assembly GCA_964017125.1. NCBI lineage: Eukaryota > Metazoa > Annelida > Polychaeta > Terebellida > Flabelligeridae > Flabesymbios > Flabesymbios commensalis. Next base: position 18,241,949 of record OZ024908.1, on the reverse strand, counting down.
AGCCAGTTTTTTCGCTCTGATTTGCATGGAGATAATGGCAGCGCGGGAATGGGCTGGTACGTCAATCTCTGGGATCACCTGAAGTATGAAACATAGATTAACAATGAAAAGTACCTCATGGTATATATTATATGGAATGAAATTAGTCAAATTAAACGATTAGTGAGCATTTAATAATGATGAACAAGTGCTCAGACAAAAAGTAGCTTAAAACAAAAGCTACCACGCCTTCATCACGATCTCAGCTCTTTTGGGGGCTGGGTTGAAAACGGTTCCAATCAAATTAAATGATCATGAAATTTATCATAATAATGTAGGATTTTTGTTAGATTACCAATAATTAATTTTTATTCACTTTGAGATGTGAATTGTGACAGCAATCACATCTCTAAGTGAGTAGAAATGACCACAAATGGAAACTTGTGGGTTTAGCAGGTTATTGCCAAGCTGGTGAAAACATAGATAATTTCTTTCACACATTAAGTTGATATGCAATTATGGGTAATATGTTTTCTCATTACTCCATAACATGTTTAATGCATTTCTGACGATATGTATATGATTTAATATAGCCTTTGGATGTGAGCTGTTGTGAGCGACATTCAGTGGCGAAGACAGTGTAACATCACAATTAAAGATTGATGGTCATAAACATTTACTTTTCTCTTGTGCTAGGGCTTTTTCTTACAATGAATTTAGTGCATTGATATACCTTTAAAAAGACAATAGGTGAACGTATCGCGTTTGTTGGGATAGGAGAGTTAATGCTGACCTTAATGTTTCTGCGGCGAGCTTCAATCAGTATATCCCTGTAATCCTGTACTGTGTAATATCCGGATCCCGGTGGCTGACCTGAGAGATCCGTGCCCAGGACGGCGTTAAGGCAGACACGCTCATCTGGATCAAAACCACGGCAACCTCCAACCTGCAACAAAATAGTAACAATGCATTAGCGTAGAATGCGTGTTCTTTTTCTTTTACATGAAGCAGGATCGCATTATTATAGTTTCATGTTTGAGAAAAAAACAAATACAATTATGTAGTCGATATCTATATGTCCTCATAATCCTAAAAGTTATTTCATATTAGTTGATAAAAAGAACATTTTTGTGGGGCAAAAACTGATATGAATAGGTATATGGCGATTATATTATGCAAGCGGTGTTCATTTGAATGTGGTGTCGGAAAACACAGCCTTCATCAAATGAATGAGGTGTGAGCCTTCAGGCAAACACGTCTTTGATTGGACATGAGCTGTATTTGCCATACCGTCCACACGGTCAACTAGGTAGGCTAACAGCACTGACATCGAAAGGAGGTATACTCTTGAATTTGTAGAAATAGTGTGGGACGAGGAGGAAATAACAACCTTTTAACTTCCCTCTAGATCCGCCAATGCTATATCGGCTGATACCAATATACGTATCATATTTTAATCAACTCCATGGAGTTTGAGAATTGGTCATCTTTGTAGAATCAACATTCACGTAGTTGCGTTCATTCATTCATGAATGGTGTTGTGCGTCACGTTTGTTCATAATTATAATATACACAGCATTCCTGTGGACTATAAGTTACAAACCTGTGTGAGTTCAGGGAGACCTGGGATCTCTAATCTCCATCCCTCGTCATCCGTCAAGTGCAGATGTAACACATTCAGTTTATAACGACTCATCACACTCAGCAGTTTGATCATAGATTCTTTGGATTGGAAGTTTCTTGACACGTCCAGCATCACACCGCGGTAAGGGAACCTAGGTGAGTCACGTATGCGAACCTTAAACAGTTGAACATAGGACCTTAAGAATAAAATAATAGCAGCTGAGATCTTTGTCATTGTGATTTACATTTCTTCCAATATTACAATTTACATCTAAATGCCAACACTGATTTACTTTTTTTAATAGTAATCTATTTCGAATGGCCTTTGATCTGGTTTTCCAATGCAAGCTACTTCACAATAGTGGTCTATGCATAACAACTTATGCACATTCGAAGCATAAAGTATATCATCTGAAACGTAAATGAAACAACTAGGAAAAACATAACCTTGGAAGCCTGACTTGCCGCATGCATTGGTATAATTTTCTACTATTGAACGCAAATCTCGACTGGAGAAGCAAATCTCTTAACCCTTTAAAGCGTGAAATTACCATTGTAATCTACAAGCCGCGAATTCCTGTTGTAATTCTAGACTTGTAGTGGATGAAGATGACTTTAAGTGAGTGGCAATTAAAAAAATATATAATTATAAATCATTAAAACAAAACGGTCCAAATCTCCTAGATATTAAGAAATTAAGACATTCTTCAGAGATGCCAAATGCTCCTTGATGCATCGCGAGGGTTTAAAGGGTTTTAAGTAAGCAGCCAAAATTCAATCACAAATGACATGTTGCCAGTTAGATACGGTACTTATTTATTTAAAGCATGATAAGAGGCTGCACGGTACAAGAATACCCAGCAAACTTGAGGTATTCACACATTGCTGGTTTTCTGGGACAAGTGAAGAGCAGCACAATACACAACTCACCACAGGTAATGTACGTGAGCTGGGGTTCAGTATATTCAGCATTGTGTGTGTGGCATGTGAGATCCCTGCAGGTTTATTGGCCATCATCGTCACAGACTCCGCCTCGCTGTCCACATTCAGCGTGTAGGCCTCGTCCTCTACCAGGTGCTCGCCGGGTAAGTCAACTGTACCCAGCTTCATGAGAATACTGCGTGGCGTGGCCTCAGTGCCAGCCTTCACAGATATACCCAGCTCCTCTATTAAAACACAAAATATTTTTTACTAAAACCATTCTGCTACAGGAACCTTATATGCCTATACGATTTCAAGAATGTTCAAACCAAATAAAATAGTAAATAGTAATATTTGCCGTCATTCCAAGTTGAAAATTGCATGAACTTTAAATGGATGAGATATAGAAACAGACAATACAGTAGAACAAGTAGACCAAGATATGGCTAAAAAAGGACATATAAAAAATACAAAATGTGGACATAAGATAACTTGATGTATTTTAGAGATGATACATGTCGTCACCATCGATAAAAATATATAAATATCATACTATTTAACACTGCTGGTGAACAAAAATATTTCACGTAAGAGAACAATTGTAATTTTACATTGAATTAATTGTTGTCCTGTATATTTCGAATCCAACGAATACAAAACGACATAATTATGTATCTATATTGTGCGATGTTCAACACGAATCCTGGATACACTGGCATAGATAAATATACGTAGGTAACTGGTTAAGGGGGGCACCATTCAATCTTCAGGAGGGGGCGGGGGGCTGGAGGTTTTTTTACTTTTCTATAGGAACATATAACAAATTGACATTTTCAGCGCACCGCCGAGCCGGTTCAAATAAATAATTTGTCCGCGACAAAAACTCCAGTCCCCCCTCTGAAGATTGAATGGTTGCCCCTTAACTTCAATTTGATACAGAATTTACAGCACACGTTGCATAATTTGTGCTATTTGTTGGGTGGGAAGACATCCACAATTAGCATTGCTTTGGTGTATTACTGTTCAATTGTGTTGACCCAATGTTGGGCCACCGTCTGCGACAATGGCTCAACAGTAAGTCAACATGGGTCAACGTCCCACGTTTTCTGGAATATCACGATATGTACAAACCTGCAAGTAGTTCAGCCTCGGCGTCCAATTGTTCTGGTGCGATCACCACCCAGTCCCTGAGTAATGTCACCACACCTTTCTCCTCCTCCATGACGACGGGTGTGGGTAGTAGACGTCCCCCTGCCTTACCCAAGTCTTCCACCTCGGCATACCGCTCATACCTCTGAGAAGGCGTGAACGGGTCGTAAAGGTCCATCTGACACCTCTTCCACTTGGCCGGTGTATCAAAGTCCTTCACAAATTTGAGATCCTCGCCTGCTGTGGATGGAATAACTGCCACGTCATCTCCTATGAATAACAACCAGTTGGGGAAAGCAGAGTACCGACTGTTCAAGGCGTACATGGCTTCCAGTAAGATTTCCAGCGACCCTCCTGGAGGTATGTCGTTAAAATGTTTGGATGGTTCTAGTTTATACAGGTAACTCTCAAGCTGTGTCAGGTCCATTTGAAGATCAGCTACCGCTATGCTTCTCCTGGAGTTCGTCATTCTATTGTGTTCTAGCACTGACATATAGAAGAATTGTATGCCCCAGCCTCCGCGTTTGATGACGTTTTTGCCTACGTTGCGCAGGGTAATTTTGGACGTGTGATACTGTGTGCTCCCGTCTCCTTCCAGGTTTGAGATGACCTCTAGTGTGACCTCGATGTCGGCAGCCATGACCTTGGCCGCAGGTGGTGACCACTCTGAAGACATGCTGCTTTTATGACCGACTGGAAAAAAAAGACAAATAGTATTAACCTACAGCACTACATTCTATACTTTAAATGTGTGCCCACTTGAAGCTGTGTCTCGCTGCCGCACTTTAAGGGGTAATAACTGTAAATTGATATCCTTGTGACGGGTCTCTACTATTGTTATCAAAGCTTAAGGTGGTATTAAACTAACCAATCAATGAAATATCCATGTATCATTTAACTATAGCTGGAGAATAAATCGCAGCAAGGCATATCATCAAAATTCTTAATTGCAAAAACCTTGAAAATTAGTTCATTCCACTCAATTGGTTGAATGCCCATAAATTTTTAGAAGGAATACATGGGTCTTTCAGAACATACAGTCCCTTATATCTGCTAAATTAGGCTCAGACTTTTTGCATTTGCATTAATACATGTACAACCACGATAAATGTTCTAGTAGCGGTAGATTAATTACTGTTTTAATAACAGTAGACTTTAGTTACAATAGACTAACATCACACGTGTATTTTAGCCTGTGATAAAAGACGTACCCGAGTGAGTTCTGACTATCCAGTAGAGTAGAACGATGGCTGCGGTGATGACTAGTAGCCTGCGATTTGTGCGGCGTTGTATAATGAACCATCGCCAGCACATAGTGTGGATATGCGGGCTGGGCAGATCACCTTGTCATCGTTGAGAACTCTATAACCAACAAGCATCAATAAAGGAATGAAAAAATAGATTAGATCATTTGCAATGATGTAGAAGTGTGCATAAACTGACTGACATCAATGAAATATCTTGATCTTCTTGCCTGTCTAGTTTCCCACCTTCATCCTCTGTGAATTTTGAAATATATGCACCTGCTCGTGTGTAATATAAGAGTGACAAAACGACTTCCCAGCACACACGGGGCATTCACCCAATGCTGTTTCAATGTTGGGCCAGCGTCGAAGACGATGGGCCAACATTAAAACAGCATTGGGTGAATGCCACGTGCTCGCTGGGTTGTCTGTAACGTGAATATATCAAAACAAAATAGCAAAGAGTTGTCAATGTGTGCAGTCTGTTACTCAGAACAATTCATTACCACAAAAAGTTACAGCTCTTAGGCTATATATATTTCTTCAGTAATAATGGTATGTTGTCTCTGTCTCTTGTGTCACTGATCGTTTCCAAAATATAATCATTTGAATTTTCAACATGTTGAAATGCAATACAAGCTAGATTAGTGTTCAAAGCAACTTGAAGTGAGTTTGGCCGAGCAATGATGGGGGATTTTACCAGATTCGACTGTATTTCAGCATACAATTTTACATAACGGAATTTTTATTTCTTGTCGGCCATTTGAACTTTGTCGGCCATTTTGGATTTTGTCGACCGTTTTGGATTCTGTTTGGAACGTGGCTTATAAGTAGGAATTTAAAGGTGTGGTCAACTGTCAAAATTCGCGGGACAAGGGTCCCCCAGAAGGCAATAGTGCCCGTTGGTAGGCCAAGGCCCTATTCCATAATAATACTAAATATGCGTTTCATACCCAAAGCCTCATTAAGAGCAAGTTCTCAAATCACAGCAAGTTCATATATACTTGAGCGACATCTATGAGTTAATAATTCAAAGCACTTTGCCCTTGCCCCTACTTGGTCGCTGGCTTGCAAACAATCTGACTGTATTAGAGCGGGGATTTGGAAACTGCTTGACCCCAAAAGCTTGTATTGACACTCAGTAAACACAAAACATTTGACACAAACACAAAACATGACTTCATGCAATGTTGGGCCAACGTCGAAAACGTTGGGCCGACGTTGTATAAATGTTATACAAATGTCTTGTGTTTGCTGGGCTGCAGGAGGACTTTCTCTCAAACATCGTACATTTATTCAATGTTGGTTCAATGCTGGGCCAGCGTCGCAGACGTTGGCCTAGCATTAAAACAGCATTGGATCAATGTCTCGTTTAAGTAGTATCTTGTAATCAGTTCAGTGGCTATATTAATGCCGTCTGTACTCAATAGGCAACTGTTGGCCTACACTTGACCGTCCCAGGCATGCGCATTTTGCAGTTGAACACTAGTTTAACACTTTTTTTTCTGCCCCAGACGCACCGTTTCCGAGATATTTCATTTTCAAATTTTATATTGCAATCTCTTTCCATGCAATTTCCCCAAGGTCTCGGCAAGTGGATGACAATAGGGGATTTTGTTGTACCATAATGGAAACGCCCCGAGGCTGTGTCCCTATATATATGATTTTTATACCCATATGGCCTAAATTTCACTCTTTTTTATCCTCAGAGGCACGGTTGCTCAAAACTCAAAATTGCAGCAACAATAGTTTGGACGAAGTCTATTCATCCTAACTAACTAAATGGCCTGTTGCCGAAACAAAATGAAATCAGTTTAGACAGTCATAATAAAGAGCTTCACGATAATAGGAGATAGTAGGAGAGTTGATTTGCCTCGGCTACAAAAAAAAGAGTGAAATTTGGACCCAGATGGTTAAATTGGCATGTATAAGCCGTTATCCAGACAGAATTTCAAAAGGCCGACAAAATTCAAAATGTCTGACAGAGAATTAAAATGGCCGATATGTCAAAAATGATGATAACATCCAGTCGAATTTGGCAAAATTCCCTATTATCGCTCAGCCAGGCTCTTTATTCCAAGTTCTTTATTCCATCAACTACTTTATTCTTTTTTTTCATCAAGCCACCTAGTTCGACCTTTAATTCCACGCTATTGGCTGGATCGCTTAGAAAAGTCAACACCAGATATGTTAGCACTAGGCATTATGTCTCGTCTGGTTTCACATATGTTTTTGTCACTTGAAATTTAATCTTATACGACATACATTGTCTTGTCTCTGGTAGTACACATTTTGAGGACAAAATCACTGCCATGTCACTGACACATTATGTATTATATTGTGATTGGAGGCATCATGTCTGTTCACACAATATATTATATTGTCATTGGAAATTAATTTTCACGGGTCACCATGAATTGGTTTGTCATCGAGAGTTTAATTTGTGGTGGTGGCATCAAGGGCGTTGTCTTGTAAATGAAATAAAAATTCGTTTTTTCCATGTTTACCATTTATCTTTTTGTCACTTGAAATAAACTTCACTGGAGATTCAACTTATGGTGACGCAAGACATTGTATTGGTAGGGCCTACTAAACCCTTGTCCTGCTAAATTGTTTGAATTGTATTTCTCGTCATTTGAAGCTGGAATTGCTAACGCAATTTCCATCTCGTCATTTGAAGCTGGAATTGCTAACGCAATTTCCAGCTTCAAATGACGAAAAATATTTTTATTTCTTGAAAATATACATCTTCCTAATTGAGTCATTAGACTAACTGAACATCTACCACCAACTATATTATCCATTTCAGTGACATATTATTTGGCTTAAAATATGCTTAAAACCGTATATATCCGGGTCTAGCAGGACAAGGGTTAAATTTCAAATTCAGGCAAGATCATTCATTGTCTCGGCACTAAAAGTAGCACACAACTTTTGCTTACACTATCGATTGTCTTGTCATTGAGAGGGTTATTTCCATCCTGACAGAACGCAGACTTAGTTGTTTTCACAATAACCTTGCCAGTAATGGCCCCTTTTCCATATAATTAAATCCCTCGACCAGGCAGGCTGCACGTGCCATGGTCTCATTTCGCCACCCCCAAAATTTGACTTTTATGTCTAAAGGCAGTTACCAACAATCACAGGCTCACGTTGGACCATGGGAATCGTGCGGTATGGGCGATCGGCGATGCTGGAATTTGTCCAGCGCCGTTTCAAAGTGGTAACAGCGTCGATGATAATGGCCCACCGTTGAGGCACTAAGTACTGGTTCCTTGCCATCTGCGATTTGTATGCCTCATCATACAATTATAGAGCATGTACAAATATGTTATACGAGTTCTCAAATATTGATACCTCTGATTGAACATCAAGTAATTAACCCTTTCAAGCCTGAATTTATTATTCACATCATCATCGACTACAAGAATGGTAACAGCAATTCGCGGATTGTAGTGGATGAAGATGACTTGAAGTGGGGGGCAAATGACAAAAAGGTATTGTTATTATTAAAACAGTGCCATGACAATTATCGTTCTAAAACCCCTGGGTGTAGTTAATTAGGTCACTCTTCAGATATGCAAAATGATGCTTTGATGCATCGGAAGGCTTAACACGGGGGGGGGGGGTATATCAACTAATATATCAAAAAAAATTTAGGCAGTGGCTAGACTCTATATTTGGTTTTGCATTGATATAGGCCCTAGTCCCCTAATTATCTACTTATGAACGAAAATGTACGGAAAATACACGGTGTCATTTTCAAAAATAACACATAATTTCGAGAATATAAATGAGCTCATATCAAGTTAAGAAAACAATTCAGAACGTTACCAGTGTCTAGATTTATGGTAAAACATACATAATGTGATATGCTGAATTAGAAATGTTTGGTTGACTTATTTATGCAATACAAACTATATTTTTTATTCATGTATGCTTTACCCCGAGTTGGAAATTTAGGGGAGGGGCAGACAGTTTGAAGCAGCGTGGTGAGGGGTGCTCAAATAGGTTGAAAAGGCCTCATCGCATTCAGGGGGTGAGTGTCAATGAGTGAGAACGAATACCACCCCTGAAGAGTGCATGATGGTTATTTCTGACTCCATGAATTATCTTCTCACTGATGGAGCGATGACCTATTTTGTCCTAGAAAGACTAATTTCTGGTGGCAACATAGTTTATGGATTTGAAACATGGATTGTCTTGTCATTAAAAGTGCAATTTTGGTGGAATCTTCTTTTCATTCTAGTCAATATACTAGTATTTGCTGGTGATAACATGCATTGTCTTTCATTGACAGTGTAAGTTCTGGACTGCCTTATAATCATGCTAATTGTGTCCGAGTAGGCCTATTGCTACTAGTAGCACCATAAACGTATGCACTCAGGGGCGGATCCAGAGTAGGCCTACGTACTTACGGGGGGGGGGGGGGTGTTGTCGGAGCGGGGGTCAGTAAAAATCCCTACCAAAAACATTTAGTGTCTTATATGAATTTGAGTGGGGCTTACAGGGGGTGCACGCAGCCAACCCCCGCCCCCTCCCCCCCACCCTGCCGGATCCACCACTATCACTGTCTTGTCGTCCGGCTTTAGTGGCACCATGAATTGTCTTGTTATTAGAAATGTTACTTTGACACCACAAACTTGTCATGGTGATAAATAATTTTCGATGGTAACATGGGTTTATCGTGTCATGCATTGTCTTGTCAGTGGAAGTTTACCTTGGCACCATGAACTTTCTTGTCATGGTATCAGTAATTTCTGGTGACACTGTGGATTATCGGGCCATTGACATTCTAATGTGTGGTGGTGACTTGCATTACCGTATCTTGTCATTTTAAGTGTAACATCATCTGGGGGCTCCATGCATTATCTTATTATTGTAAGTTATATTTTTGGGGGCCACCATGAATTGTTTTTTTCATGTAAGTGTAATTTGGGAAGGCAGCATGCATTGTCTTGTTATTATTGTAACTGTCAATTCTGGGAGCACCATCACTTGTTTTGTTATCATGGTAAGTGTGACTTCTGGTGACAACAATGTCCATGTATTATCATTAATAGTGCGGCACCACTTTGTTATTAAAGTGTTATTCCCGGTGACATCAATTGGTCCAATTGGTGGTGCTACAATGCATTTTCATTGCAAGTAAGCCTACATTTTCTGGTGCATTATGAAATAATATAGCCTTGTCAGTGGAAGTTTATATTTAGGTGACACAATGAAATTGTCTATAAAGTGTCAACATGCATTGCAGCGTCACTGAACGTTCAAGGTCATGCAAGGTCATGCGACACAAATCGTTGTGACTGGAATGTGAGACTACCTAATGAATTGATTTGTCACGTTTGATCAAAAAATATATTTTGTTTCGCGAGTTCAAGTGCAATGTTCAGAAACAATGTATTTTCTCTCGTCAATTATGGAAGGGAATAAGTAGAAACGAGTTATATTTCATGTGTTCAATCAGAACCAGTTTGGCAATGGCAAAGGATAGGCACATACCTTGGCTAATGTCTAGTAAATACCTAAAAAAAGTGTAACGAACACTAAACAAAACTTCTAAAACAACGTTGTTTGTACTTGTTGGTGAGCTTGTGACTTTTAACCTCAGTATGAGGTTTAATGTCACAACACTGGGGCAAAAAGTCACAGTGTATGACGGTACAGTTGGGCTAGGTATCACAAGGAATAAAGCAACTAGGGTAAAAAGTCACATTATTGCTTTCGACAAAAAAATGAATAGGACGTAGACTAGTAGGCCTATTTTGTCAAATTAGAGTTCAGCATCCTTGCTGTTCTGTCTTTTACAACCATTTATGGAGAATTACATCCTACTTTATTGACAGAAACATATTTTTCTAGAATATGTTATCACATCATAGGCCCCTAGACCCTACTGCTTTTCTGTTATCTTCATGCTACCCTGGAATCACGTGGCGGATGACATCTTCTAATTGGTGTCTGACCAGCTATTTCTCCTCAGGGTAAATGAGGACAAAGATATCTAATATTGGGGCTAAAAGTCACAGCCTGTGACTTTTAGCCCTCTGGCTGTGACTTTTTATCCCCATGGTGTGCAGCACGACCTTGAGATACTATTAACCTAATATGTTGACAGTCTTTTTACCAATTCTGAAATCCCGTTTCAACAGATGGCAAAATAACACTTTTTTACATTTCTGTCTTTACGTTCTTGGGGAAGAACACCAGGAATGCTATGTAAAGATTGGGAAATTATTTGTAAGCTTGTCAGTGACGTCATATAAAGGTATTTACCCATAGAGAAAAAGGAGTAAGCGAGTGACTTGTAGCCCCTGTGACTTTTAGCCCACCCTATTGGGATTTTGATAAAACCCGAGTGGATAAGTAAGTTGGAGGAAAGGAAGATAATATAATAATATAAAAGTATTCACATTTTGATGTCTTTAAAATCTGCCGTTGCCAAAATTTCCTTCGGCGAAGTTAATAGTACTTGATAACAAAGGGAAAGTTAGGGGTTTATTAGGTAAAGGTAATGTTATAGGTAAATGTTATAGGTAAAATTGGTAAGAGGAGTGCTGATAGTGAAAGCAAACGGGTAAGTGGCAGATTTAGTGGAAAAAGTGTATGGCTTGGCTGTGTACGTGCAAAAGGCTGCGGGTTGTGGAAGTTGTACACAACCACAGGGTGCAATCAAACGAATGACAATTCTAATAACCCTCCCTTAGGCTAGGCCCATCTTAATATCACTTGATAGGCCTATTCAAACACTGGGCGCTGGCAAAATGCAATCAAACGAATGACAATTCTAATATATTCCCGAGGACAAGAAAAATGCAATTTGCAATTGCATTGTATCATATAGGGAAATATAGCGCAAATATCAATAGAAAATAGCATTTATACATAAACAATAAATGACAGTGGTAATTAACTCAGAAATACATTACACATAATAATAACTACATGTTATTGGCTTTTGGCCATTTGTGCCATTAAACGCGCAGAGCGGCGAACTGTTTCTACCGGCAAATGGCCTACAGGTGGTGTTTCATCGACATTGTTGCATGGTAAAATAGATTCATTTGTGAGCTGTTGAAGTTCTAAAGGGTACAAATGGTTGATTGAATAATTTTGAATTGAACCATCCCTTTTTACATTGGCAGATCTTTTTTATTATCATCACCCTTGAAGACTTCAACAACTCTACCCAGCAACCAAAATGGTCTGGACTTTTGTGGGTGACGTATGAGAACGATGTCATCAACATCAATCTTATTTTCAAATCTATGCTCATAACTACTAGTACTTTCTCTAAGGGACAACAAGTAAGCATTGTTCCACAATTCATGGAAGTGTTTGAGTAGATGATTTCTGTTTGATAGAGACTGTAATAATAGGGATTGAGAAGGAGGTTCTGAAAGTGTGGGGTTTTCTCCCTCAATCCTCAGAAACAAATTGGTATTAGAGTTGGGATAGATAAAACTATTGGGGGTAATCACTTCTAGATCCGATTCAGAAGTTCGATATGTCAATGGTCTAGAGTTAACTGCATTTTCAACATCACATATGAGAGTGAGCATGTCAAAATATTCTATTTTAGCTCGACCTACAGTTTTTCGAATACAGTTTTTGACTACTCGAATCAACCTTTCCCAAGTACTGCCTACCCAGGGGGAGTAAACAGGTATTGTAACATGTTTTATATTGTAGGTCTGGAAATGTTCCAGAAATTGGCTGCAAGAGAAAACTTCAGATATCACATCCTTTTAGAAAGGATCTAGCATTATCGCTATATATGTGAGATGGAATACCAAACTTGTTGCTGAATCTCAATAAAGCTGAGACAAAGGAATGAGTGCTCATATCAGGTATAAGATCTAAATGAACAGCTCCAGTGTTCAAACAAGTAAAAATAAGTATGTACATTTTGCGCCTTTGTCCATAGTTTTCAACCCATAAATGGCCAGTAAAGTCAACTCCAGTATGACGGTAAGGTACAATCAAATTGACTCGGTGTTTGGGTAAGTTAGTCACTTTTGAATATTTGAATGGCAATCCATTCATTTTGCGACATATCATACAGTGGGAAAGCACTTTTTTGATTACCTGTCTGCCTTTAGGCACCCAAAACCCTCCCAAGCGCAATGCATTGAGGGTAGTACCTACACCAAGGTGTTTTAGTCTATGATGAAAATGAATAATTAACAGGTAAGTCAAGTGGTGACTTTTACCTAACATAATAGGATTTTGTACTCCCTCCTCGTGTGTTACATTCTTGTCAATTATTCCCTTTGATCTAATAACCCCTTCCTCATCTATGTATAAATTGAGGTCTTTGACCAAATCGGGAATGTTTCTATTACCAGGAGAGTTTAAAGAGAAAATTTCCTTTGGAAAACATTCTGCTTGCATAGTCTTAACTAGATACGTTATGGCACTTTGAACCGTATCAATATTGACCTTGCATTTTATTTTATTGAAGCGGAACACCAACTCAGTCACTCTAAGTAACTTTCCATAATTTGAGAATGATTTTGTTGGTATACACTCCACCTTTGAACCTTGAAATTGGTCATTGTCTATTGCTACATTAGTTTGAATTGTCTTCTTATTAGCATCACTCAGACAGTTTAATTCGTTCACAGGCCAATCACTGTCAGCTGTTTTCAGCCATTCTGGACCGTATGTCCAAAATTAAAGTAAGTCTTTAAACTTGTTTAAGGTCAATCCCCTAGTTAAAAGATCCGCAGGGTTTTGATCTGTTGGCACATACTTGAAAACAATATCCAAGTTATACTTGACTTTCAATTCTTGTGTCATCATACTAATGTCTTTCAGCCTGTTTTTAGCAAATTGGTTTTTATTTGCTGGGACATCAGCCAAGACAAAACTACTTGGGCATCTACTGCAATCACAAGTCTCTTGAATGTAACATTGGGGTAGGAATCCAGTATTAAATGCAGGCATTTTACACCCAAAAACACGGACAACAATTCAAGAGTTGGTAAGCTTCGAGGTTTTATAGGAGTTACTTTGGCTTTAGCAAACATCAAGTTGGACTTATTATCTTGAACATTGTACAATGCAAACCCATACGATTGTTTTGAGGAATCACAGAAAAGATACAAATCAGTGTCAAATGCCTCATTCACAACATATCTTGGAAATGTAACATTCAGAGATGTTAAATCATGAGCTAACTGGGACCACAAATTCATATGTTTTTCCATGACATTTTCATCCCATGAAAGATTTTGTGACCAGAGCTCTCTCATGAGAATTTTACTTCTCACTGTAACAGGCAAATAAAGACCGAGAGGATCAAACAATTTGGAAGTTTGACATAATATACCTCTTTTTGTCTTCGCGTCTTTATCAAATACGGTTCCAGACAACTTGAATACATCTGTTTTAGTTGAATATTTGTAACCTAGTAACTTTTCATAGGGACTTTCATGCTCAATATATTTGTTATCGGAGATCATTCTCTCTCTTAGCATAGGGTTATTAGAAGTCCAAGACCTCAAATCAAATCCACCCTTTTTCATTCTCTGGTCAAGATCTAAGTACAAAGAGAGAAGTTTATCTTGATCATTTGCTGTAAGCATCAAATTGTCAACATAAAAATTGTTCAGTAATACCTCAGAGCAGTAATCTGAAGGAAAATGCTTAGCATGGTGCTTGATGATAAAATTAAGAATGAAAGGACTGGCATTGTAACCGAAGATTATGGTTTTGTATCTGAAACAGCTCAATTTGTTTCCTTCTTTTAAGAAAAAACAAAACCTGTTTTTGTCTTTTTCGTGACCTAGTTTAATCATCAGAAAGGCTTTTCTGATGTCTGAAATCATAGTGAACTTATTAGATCTGAAATATAAAAGAAGTTTTGTCATATCAGTCATCAAATTGACTCCAGGATATGCAGCTTCATTTAGAGATGGGGAATTATGGGTTTTGAGTGAGCAATTGAAAACTGGTCTGATTTTTGTAGTTACTTGCTGCTCAGTTTTAATTATGGGACTATGTGGGATCCACGTGTAATCAGCAAATTTTTGAGGATCAACTTCTATTCTTTCAATAATTCCTTCCTCCTCTTGTTGTTTAAAAACTTTTATATAATCATCCATAAGATTATCTTTCTTTAACTTTTTGGAAACTCTGTCCATTACAGTTAAAGCTACATTATGGTTGGATGGAACATTTTCCAGAACATCTTCGTGCCATGGAATTTTGACATTGTAATGACCATCTTCAAACTTAATGGAATCTTCAAAGTCTTTTATTTTTACAGAGTCGTAATCAGTAATGGCATTTTCTTTACTATCAATGCCTAAGCCCTCGGTTTGAAACATCATATCGAGATTCCTTTCCACAGAACTTTCGGGAAATAAACATTGTAATGGGTCAGGATATGATGACTTGGGGTTCATGACAAAATTGACATGAGTCTCTGGACATTTAGCATATCTAGAAATAATGTGGTTATAGTTGTTGAATGTATCAGGTCTAGAGCTGGAAAAACTAGGTAAGACTGAGATTTGTTTTGGGAATAGAAAGTTGTTTGCGTCTCCATAAGGCACAAGACCATTAGGAAATTTCCATGCAATACCCTTCATACATTCAACTGTTCTGGTCATAAGACAAATTTTGTAGAACATCCGCACTCATTAGTCCGTCTATTTCTACAATTTCAGGAGGCAAACCGCCTTCATATTGAACAGCCAGGGGGACACCTTTACATGCAAGATTGCTAATAACTTCAACATATTGAGGCATATTTAGTTGTATGTTAAACTCCTTGTCTATTAACACCTTTTGATTAAAGGGTTTTAAATTGGGAATTTCAACAGCAACAGAAATCTCTTTCAACTCTTTTGAGAGCCCAAGAATGTTTTGATATCATGCTGTATAATTGAAACATTTTCATCTTTACATGCTAAAACAGCACAAACTTTTTCTGATAAGTAAGATCTTTGACTGCCGGAGTCTAATAAACATCTAGCTCTGCAAACTTTTGAACCAGTCTTCACTTTAATGTCCATGATGGGCATTATTATCGAATGTTCTGCCGATACTATTTCACTTGCATTTAAACACACATTAGAATTAGTCTGGCTAGGGGCATTTTTATGCTTGTCAATATATTTGCATAATGTACTTATATGAGAGTTGACCTTGCAATGTAAACATTGATATTTTAGCTCATTATTTTTGCCAGGACATTGTTGCTTTTTGTGAAATGGACTAGTACAAAGAACACATAGACCCATTTCAAGACAACGCTGCATTCTGGCTTCATGGGAATTATATTTCTCACATCGGTACATCACATGACTACTTGCATTACAAAATTTACAAGGTTTTCTGGGGTGAGAAGCTGACGATTGCGTGGTAGAATTTTGTAATGCAGAAGCCCCTTCGGGATTTGAATCCTGTTGATACATGGTAGGTTCACCAAAATGACTACTAGGTTTTGAGAGAAACTTTTTATGATCATCGTGACCTTGTGATACAGTTTTGCTTTTTTGATCAAAAATTTTCTTTTTCAAACTTGTTCGAATGATCGTTTTTATCAAATCATGATAATTATCAAACAATTCTTTGAGGGAAGCATAGTTTGATCCGATTTTATGAACCAATTCTCGCTTGAGGATAGCGTGTAGTTTATTGAAAACGATGTGGCTAATAAGTTTTAACCCAGAGGAATTGGGTAGTAGAAGATCAACACCATAGTTTTTCAAATTATGTATGCATGCTCTAGTTTCATTCAAATATTTTTTGACATCCTCAAATTGGGGATCATATTTGGGCGAGTTGCTGATAATTTTAGTGAAATATTCTTCAATGATAAATTCTTTATCTAAGAATTCGGCATTTAGCAAGTCTAATGCGGCTTTGTAATTTTCATTACTGATTGACAAGTGGCTTATAACTTAAAAGGCATAATTTGTTAAGTAGCCGCGAAGGTACGTTAGTTTGGCCGAATCATCCAGCTTACCACCAGCAGTCATTACATTATTAAACTGCATGAGAAAGTTTTGAAACAGCAACCTGTCTTTTTCTAGACCACTGAAACTTGGACATTTTAATTTAGGTGGCCGTATTGGGGTAACTGTGGGAGTGTGCGATGACGTGTCAGTTTTTACAGGAGTAATCTTAGTTTGGACATCAGAAATTTTCTCCTGAACACCGATTTCATATTTTATTTCATCTTTGAAATCAGTAACACGATCTGTGTCATCTACTTTGATTTCCTTTTTTTCACATAACTCATGAATATCATCATTAATTTTGTCAATTTTATGCAGGTAGGTATTTACGGTAGTTTCCTGCTTCAACAAAAAATTACTTTGTAAAGTTTTCTGTTCTGATTTTTTATTCAAATCATTCACAATCATTGTAATTTTGCCCTTATAGGCGGCTCTGCTCCTTCTAAGAGCACCTGTAATGTCCTTGAAAGACATTTTGATTGCTAGATATGGGATATGTGAATATTCAACAATATATACTTATATCTTAATAGGATATAGGCTTATATAAATCTGTATAGAATTTCTTTATGTAATCGCTCGCAAAATTACGATGTCATTATAAACGCCATAATTGTGGAAAAGTGTGGAAAAAATGAACAAGTAAATTTGCAAACGTTATAAACAGTAAAACCGTGAACTATGAACAACGTTGCGTGATGGCAGGAAGTGAACTGTGGTTAGGGTCTAAACTGAAAGAGTTAATATCCTGTTAAGGTATTGTGCACTGTTCAATCCGATTGTACAGCAAGTGCAAGGTAAATCATGGAAAAACGCGGAATTCAAGCAATAAGTATACTTTCCAAATTCGCGTGGTAATTAATGAACGCTTGTAAAAACAAAGCAAGTGGCAAAAACAGTTGACTCAATATTATCAAGTAGTAACGTTCTTGTGTGCGACAATGGAACGCGTCCACTGCACAGTAACAGATTTCGGTAAACTATGCGATTTACAGTAAAAAGAGACAAGATACCAGTCATTCTCCACACATAGATGTCGCTCAGGTCAACCCCGCTCTCTCTCTGTAACCACACGCCATGTTTCGACAAAAACTGCTCATTTTGAGCAGTTTTGTTGATATAACAACTGTAGGCTTATAAACACGCTTGAGTGTCCTGAATATATATGGCAAATATAAAACACCACTACTCCGCCACATATGAGTTTATATTCACATAGAAATAGAAAACATTCAATGGATTACTTTTTCTGCCTACGCGCTGCTGTGAGAAGGTCCATGTTTACGTTTTTCTGACAGAATTTACAATCGGCTTCAAAACACTGGCAAATATAAATTACTGAATGACATGCGAATTGTGCTGGTTCAATTTATCCACTACTAAACAGAATAAATAGCCCTTACCTGTAACAAACTCTAAAATCAAATTAAATATTGAAAAAAGGATAAGTAATGAGTTGAAGTAAACACCAAAATAGTTCCGTGGTTATAGGAATGGTTATAAAATCACGTGGTAACGCTCACTAACGGCTGATAAATCTGGTCAATCGCCATGCGTGCATACGGCGAAATGAGCGTGTGGTATCAGAGATATAATCTCTGAGGTCAGAATGGATACCAGTATGATCGACGCGACGACAAGATTGACAGCTGCAGACATTTTGGCGACTAGAGTGAGTAATACATTTCTACATTCTCCACACATAGATGTCGCTCAGGTCAACCCCGCTCTCTCTCTGTAACCACACGCCATGTTTCGACAAAAACTGCTCATTTTGAGCGGTTTTGTTGATATAACAACTGTAGGCTTATAAACACGCTTGAGTGTCCTGAATATATATGGCAAATGTAAAACACCACTACTCCGCCACATATGAGCTTATATTCACATAGAAATAGAAAACATTCAATGGATTACTTTTTCTGCCTACGCGCTGCTGTGAGAAGGTCCATGTCTACGTTTTTCTGACAGAATTTACAATCGGCTTCAAAACACTGGCAAATATAAATTACAGAATGACATGTGACTTGTGCTGGTTCAATTTATCCACTCCTAAACAGAATAAATAACCCTTACCTGTAACAAACTCTAAAATCAAATTAAATATTGAAAAAAGGATAAGTAATGAGTTGAAGTGAACACCAAAATAGTTCCGTGGTTATAGGAATGGTTATAAAATCACGTGGTAACGCTCACTAACGGCTGATAGATCTGGTCAATCGCCATGCGTGCATACGGCGAAATGAGCGTGTGGTATCGGAGATATAATTCTCTGAGGTCAGAATGACATTTCTAAAGAACGAGCAGTCAGGGGCGTAGCCAGGGTTATGAACATGTGTACGCACAACGCTAAGGGTACGGATTTACAGAGCTTTTCCGAAATGGGGAGGGAGTGGATTTTCCCTAATTCATGGCTGCTATTTTATGGAGGAACCCCCACACCCGCTGCGCGAAGCCCAGCGGACACGGTGGGGGGTCCGGGGGGCCTCCCCCGAGGAAAATTTGAAAAAAAGATCGCAAATGGTGACATCTGATGGTATTTTCGATAAAGATATTGATTTATAAATTTTGAGTTTTTTTTATATTTTTTGTAAAATTTCAAAATTGAATACAGCAACAAAATTAAAAATTGAATTATATCAAGTCATAATATAATTTAAATCATTTTACCCAGTGATTACATATTGAAATATACTGATTATTTTCGGCCAAGTACGATTATCCATAGATAGCCTCAAAACAGACATGGCGGATCCAGCATTTGACTATGTGGTCTACGTAGTGTCTTTGTGTGCACGAATAATAGCTAAGCTGGACATTCTGTGATTGGTCATAAGGGGGCCACCACTCAATCGACAGGGGGTGGGGGGTGGAGTGTTTTTGAAGTAAATATTTTGAAATTGAATTTTTATGAAATAAATAATTGTCTGAAGGACATGTTGTAAATGAAAAATTAATGGCCCTCAATTTTTTTTAGTTATGGGCAATTTCACGTAGAGAGCACACAAAAAGTCTCATAGCATGTCAAAAATAAAAACCTTCCATGTATAATAATTTCACAACTTTTGACAGCAAGATGTCATTCCCCAACATCAGTTAAATTTCCAGAGCTTAATTATGCCCATGAATGAAGATATTGACTTGGGAAATGTATGCTTTATTTGCGTGTACTGGAGGGGACATTTGTTTTAACAATCATTAGTCTCTGCTCAAATGCTAAAAATGTAGGTGATTTGAAAATCCTAACCCCTAATTTTTTTTTTTATTATTGTCGTGTTTCTAAAGGGAAGATCACTATGTGTTGTACGCGTATTTCACATGTATATAGATTTGATATTCATTTGAAATGTGACAAATGAAAATTTGCAATACAATCAAGTATGAATTGTACAGCATTTACTTCGACAGCTCAACAAATTAGTGCTCTGACATCAACTAAATATACACATATAGCTTGTTTTTTCATGCGAATCCTCTGCACAATTATATGTGTGACAAACTGTACTAGAGGGGACATTTTGTTAACGGTTGAAATAACAACATCACAAGTGCTATAAATGCATACTTTAGATCAGTAAAACATGATATGCTGCTCAACATTTCATATTCTAATTTTGCTCCAATATATATTGTTATTAATCAACATTTTGTTTTCAAATTGAGCTGAAGTAGCATAATTGTATAAACTTTGCTAAAATAAAATGATGTTTAAGTGGTTTATCACGGGTAAAGGCCGCAACTATTTGTCTGCATCGTATTAAACACCATCAAGGAAAAACAATGGAAAATAATTTTGATTTTTGTGACATAACTTGGACAATGTCACGGTGTTCAAGCTAATATCATAAAATGTACTGGAGAGGACATATTTTTTTTAACAACAATAACAAACCTGTAAGCATGAATGATCACTCAATAATTCAACTGAATAACAAGTAAACTACTAAAAAGAGATAAAATAGCATCATCAGTCATAGTTTACAAACATCCACATTACTATTATTCCAATATAACCGCAGAGACAGTTAGTGTATCCATTCCAACCCCCTCACGAAAGTCTAGAAAGCATTTTGTTGGCACATCCTTCCCTTAAACCTGACATTTTGTTTTATACTATAAAACAAAATATGAGGTGTATGGTGTAAAACAAAATGTGAGGTTTGAGGGAGGGATATATATGCCAACAAAATACTTTCCGGGCTTTCATGAGGGGAGTTGGATAAATTATATATAGTACTGGGCTAGGTATCTGGGATGCTTTGCCTGATATCAAGCATATCGTAAATAATGGGCAATAGTCAGCCATCTTGCATTTGATAGAGTTGAAATTTGTCAAGGTATATAAATGAAAACAACCATTTTCAAATGCATATTCCTCCCTTATCTTCACTTCATCATGGCTGTTAGGAGCATAAGCTCTTTGTAGGGTCTAGCTAGCTAACATAGCGTAGTTTGCCAGATATCAGGCATATTCAATAATTAAATAATTGCCGCAAGTCTGCTATTTTGAATGTGATCAAGTTCAAATTTGTTAGGTCACAGCTGTCATTCCCTGAAATCTAGCATTTTCTTTTTACTTTGTTCCTTAGTTGTAGTTTAACTGTTTTATTATGCTAATGTACCGTACACAATATATTTATGTACAGTGGTTTAAAAATAATATTAACTCCAGCCGATCTTGAGCTTATATAATTGGATACAAAGTTTTGTATGTAATGGTACATATAATTAAAATAATAATAATACATACCTCAAACTGAATACAAATTTACATGCATGCATCAATGGCCCTACCTTTATTTTACACCAAGCTACGTTTTTACTACGGTAAAGCAATTACTGGTTAACTATTTTAATATGGTACAAATGATAATTTATCATGTTTATATAACAATACCGTTCTCTCACTCCAGCCTAGGCCTATATCTACAAATCTGGGATATATTTGTATTCATAACAAGACCTATTAAATTTGATTTTTATCATATATCCCGATAATCGGCTATTTTTAATTTGCCAAAATATCTCCCTGAAACCTCACTTTTTGTTTTAGCATAATAACCTTTGAACTATCTGGCACATTTTAGCAGATATCACATATATTAAAGTAGGCCTAAACATGACGTCATTAGGCCAATTCCTATTTTATACCGGATGCTATCGGCAGTAACAGCGGTTAAAATCCAGTATTCAGCCATTGTTATTATGCGACTACATTTTTTGCCTTTATTGGCCCATTACTGGTCCAATGCGGAATATAGATCATAAACTGTATTGGCTGAAAACAGCACCAATGTGCAAGACATAATGATAATCAGGCTCAATTAAACCATTTTATTGGGCCAATACTGTGATGATATCAGGGTAATTTTGAAATTGATGGGAGTTGAAATTTTTCAGGGCATTTCCCTCGATCCTTAAAACCTCACATTTTGTTTTCTTATTCTATAGTCTAGCTGTCTGGCAATATTTGCTGTAGTAGTAAATCTTTGCTTTACGTCACTATTCGGCACAAAAGGTCTTTTAAGTGACATGTAATACGATGAAAACGTTGTAGTCAATTGATGAGATGAATGATGTACAGATGATGATGTGAGGGTGGGGGTGATAGGGCATGGTGGGTTATTGAGAGCGTTTTCCTTCGCTCGCCCGATAAGTGTTCTGGGCATGTCTAGGGGATATACCCCCAGATATGGCCAGACGACCGGAGACTTGAGTTTTCCCTGTGCAATTTAATGCTGAAACTCTGTGGCATTTTGCGCAGCTCCGCTATCCTCGGGTCGGATAGTCCCCAGAGTAACAATAGGAAGGATAACTCCCTCTGGGTAACTCCATTCATCCCACGTGAGAGACATAATGTCAAACACGCTATTGCCGGTTATTTACGGCTACCACAGCCTACATCAGCGCCAGCACTGATGCGGGTGCTGCATCGGCTCCGCTGTTGAGCGGAGGAGCCAGGGTACGCCACTTGCAATCTGCCCGAAGATTATGGCCAGATACGAGGAGGCTGCAGCTGCCCTTGGATGATTGCTGTAGACGGCAATATTTGCTAGATATATCAGACATAATATATATTTTTTAAAGTAGATAATAAATGGCAGATAGTTGGCAATTTTGAATGTGATCTGAGTTGAAATAAGGTCTATCCCTCCCGGAAACCTCACATTTTCTTTTATATTAATTGTCTAGTTATCTGGCACTGGATATGAAGCATGTTAAGTTAAATAATGGACACCAGTTGGCCATTTTGAACCTGATAGATTTGGAAGTTTTTCGAGGCATACATGTATATTTTATGAATATAACTGGTATGCTGGTAACACTTTCTCAAACCTCACAATTTTTATAGTTATAGTCTAGTTATATTAAACGATCTGCTTAGCCTTGCCCTCCTTAAAACCTCACATTTTATATTATATCAATTAATTGTTTGGCTATTTGGCATGGTTTGCCAGATATCACTATCAGGCATAGTAAATTAAGGCCATACAACGCTGCGCCAACTTGAGCATTGTAAGATCCTACATCATGTACCAGTGACATGTGCGCTATCAACTATTATATATCTGGGGGCTGGGGTCATGTTATAAAACATGACATAATTTTATATCCTAGCATATAACCTGTAGTGAAACCACCTCCTGGGTGGATAACAAGACATTTAAACTCATTTTTTGCAATAGAAAATGTATATGACAATCATACATTTAAACTATTAAATCCATTTTAAAGTAGGAGGAGGGTCATCATGGTTCGCTGAGCAAACATTATCCACCCATCCGCATGTGCAGCATCGTCAAGGTCCACAGGAGTGGGGCCGCCGAAGCGAAACTATTATGGTTTGGTGAAGCAAAAGGACCCAGCTGCTACAAACACATTTTGTTTTTAATTCAAGTAGTCTAGTAGATTGTGTATCGGTACAGACCGCTTAAATCGCTTGACAAGCATGAAAAATACCACAAGTTCTATACCTGAGTAATTACACTTTTAGTGTTACATACGTTCTGTCCCCTCCAGTACGCAGTGTACTGGCAGCCTATTATAGACAATATAGAGCACATTTGTTTGATGATATATACGCCATAAATGTATATATATTGTACTAGTAGGTCTTGTAAGTCAGAACAGTGAAGAAATTAATTAACATGCTAATATTGATTTAAAAATGAGCAAAGGAAACATCCACAAAATATTTTTTGGTTACAACTTATCCATTAATGAAATACATATATGTATTTTTAATAAATATCAATTTGTTGGTGTCTAGTGGCTGCCATTAACGAAGGCTTTATTATAATAATACATAATTACCAATATAGATCAGTAAATTACAAAAATTAGGTCTTATCACACAAAGAATACTAAATATTGATATTATGTACTGGAGGGGACAATTCTAATTTAACACTATTTTCATCTAAAAATGTATAAATATGTGGTTGTTGTAACATGAATTTCCAATTAATATCCAGGTGGGGGCTCAAAGAGGCAGGTTATATTGCAATAATAATATATCTTAGAAAAACACACTGCGTCGATCTTGAATAGTGATGTACTGGAGGGGACATTATTTTAACGGAATTTTCACATACATACAGGTAATTCTAATTAATTTGCTAATGTTAATCAGCAATCAGTTTAAAGTATTGTATGCCATATATAACCACCAGACCTATTCAAAAGAGTAATTAAATGTCTATATATATGTAGATAGTTCAAGCTGGGCAGTGATGTACTGGCGGGAAAAATGAAAAAAACTTTTAACGGAAAATACTTTAAACTCAATAAATACACATAAAATCAGATTTTGTGCCTCGATTTTTGTCAAACATGTGTCGTTTAAATCGTAAGACCAATAACCATACCACAAATAAAACTTTATTTGTGTGTTAGATGCATATCTGGAATAGAAAAACCCTCCTATGAAGACAATTCCGGGATGAGACTGCAAAATGTGTTGAAAATAACATAAATACCACTGATTCATGAAGAAGTAATTGACAAAACTCTATAAAATTTGGTCTGTTGTTCCCCCATACAACCCTTGTTAAAATAAAAAATGCTTCATATAAATATCTAGCAGCATTTGCTAAAAAATTGTGTAAAGTTTCAATTTTTCCTAAATGCACCCTTTATGTGAAATTGCCCTTATACATAATTAGAGGCTAGAGTATGTGGAGAGGTTAAAAAATGAAATAACTATTATTTGTAGGCATACAGATCTATATCCATGATTTTTATTACTATGCCAGCTGCCAGACAATATACAAAACAGATAACCTTACACGAAAACGAAACTATACACTATATGTACACTATATATAGGCCTACACTATACGAAAACGTTATTTGATCATTATTACCTGGTTACATGATTCGCTGTGATAGGCATAAATCAGCCCTGAGCAAACATGAGATGTTGAAACAAAATTGTTTTAATGTTGGGCCAGTGTCGTGGACAATGAACCAACATTAGTATAACATTGGTTGAATGCCTGCATGGGATTTCACTCTTGTCACCAGTGTCTTCACGTCTGAGAAAGTAGTCAGTGTAGCATGGGATTTATGCATGTATACATGTCATTGTGCAGCCTATCATTTGTTTAACACAGTGCAGTGCAGGTACAAAAATAGATCGTTTAGAATTAGCCCCATAACGTTGCTGAAACAGAACTGCCACAGAATATAATGCCCACTCAAGGGTAAAAAAGTGGGCCATTTCTTTGGACGCTCATGATATCTAAGACTTGCCTCGATTAGTCAGGTTAATAAAAGGTTATTTTGTATACATCGTACGCTCAGTTCATTTGTAAAAAAAACAGTAAAATGTTATTAGCATTTTTCCACCTTGGGGTGGATATCGATCTCATTGACTGCCTGGTTGAAAAAAATTGATCTCCCCGGGTAAAACGAATCTAGACTCTAGTAATCCACGGTCCCACATCTTTACGGTGTGGGTTCGTCCACGGCACTATAGTCATACATGTCGTGAATTTGTGACTGTCATTGAAAAGAGAAACATTTAGGCCTATTGCATTTGTATCCTAACGTTACTTTTCCGGCGTTTTATGCAACACCACATAAAGAATAGACTGCTAAGTGCGCATGTACATGTAGACTAGGCTAGTCTGCTAACTTGTTGCTTCTTTTTTTGGTGGGTCATATTTTTTTTTTTACTCTCCCTTACAATGTGTACGCACGTGCGTACTGGCCTACGGCTGGCTACGCGCCTGGCAGTAGAACAGAACTACGATATAAAAAAATAGTTTTCAGGCAATATAGAAACACTAGCCGAATAAATTTTAAAATAATAACGGAATTTTGGCAAGATATTGGGATTTTGATAAAACCCGAGTGGATAAGTAAGTTGGAGGAAAGCAAGATAATATAATAATATAAAAGTACTCACATTTTGATGTCTTTAAAATCTGCCGTTGCCAAAATTTCCTTCGGCGAAGTTAATAGTACTTGATAACAAAGGGAAAGTTAGGGGTTTATTAGGTAAAGGTAATGTTATAGGTAAATGTTATAGGTAAAATTGGTAAGAGGAGTGCTGATAGTGAAAGCAAACGGGTAAGTGGCAGATTTAGTGGAAAAAGTGTATGGCTTGGCTGTGTACGTGCAAAAGGCACAGGGTGCAATCAAACGAATGACAATTCTAATAACCCTCCCCTAGGCTAGGCCTATCTTAATATCACTTGATAGGCCTATTCAAACACTGGGCGCTGGCAAATAGTTTAGAAACAATATGGAACAGTACATGTAGGCTAGGCTACGTGATAATGCTTGTTGTTTTTTTGTAGTAAGGGTCATCACACCAACTTAATTTAAACGTGACTTGTTAACCAACGCCAGGGATATCTATGCCTATGGGCAATTCCACGGTGTCGGACGTACATTTCGGACAGTTATTTTATGCCTGGTACCCCAACTGGGGATGAGAATTATATTAAGTTGTTACTATTTTATACACACCACCTCACTGTATCATGTGGGACATTTGAATATTTTATGTCATTCACACATATCGGCTATGAGCCATTATAAGGGTGGTGTCGGACGTACGCAGACAAATTGATATTTTGTAAAATAAATCTTCAGTACCATATCTGTCTGAATCCTTGGGTGACAGCATAACAATGTGGCCTGATACTGATAGAGGATAGTGTTGTCTTATTATTACATATAAAATATTTTTCATTTTCATTTTAATTGTTCTAGAAATTATTGTATATCTTTGGTGTCGGACGTACACTCACTTGGTGTCGGACGTACATGTCTGAAATTAAGGATTTTGTTCATCCTGCAACACCCACAAGCAAAGTCAAAAATGTTGCAAATGCTTTTTAACAATCATTTTGAGGTGTTGGCATACAAAATTACATAATATATCAATATATAAGTATAAGATGTATAATAATAGCAGTAATTGGCCATGCCATAACCTTATCATAACTGTGTTAGGTAAGAGTGAAGTATATGGTGCTAAGTAAAGTTAACATCACTTTTCAGCTGGATTTTAGTTTGTAAAAATATAAAAACTGTAATTTACAAAATTAAAATGGCAAGTGAGTGTTTTACAAATCAGCCTTGATGCTGTCCAGGCTAACTGGGCATGGTCCAAGGTTATTTACATGATTTTATCTCCGTTATCTGTTGACAGGTATGTGGGGTGACTTCTCCCCAGACATCATTAATTATCGATGTTCAATAGTCCATAAGGTACCATTAGTTTAGATGTTAGGCCCTTGATAATGCCAATTGGTGTTTTCTTGGTTGGTAAATATAGAGCGATGCATTTATTCACCATGTTCATGAACATTCATCAAGCTAACAGTTCTTCTGAACGTGAGCGGGCGGGGGCCCTAGGGTAGTGGTTAGCACCGCTGCCTTTCACGCCAGAGTCCGGGGTTCGGTTCCCGGTCTCGGCGGTTTGAAAGAAACAAAAATGTTTCTTCCCCATCCACGTGTGAAAGTTAGTATTGTGGGGAGCCTCCGTGACCGAGAGGTAGCGTGCTCGGCCTCAGACCGCCAGGGTTCGAATTTCGAATCCTGTGTCTGGAGGACAGTGTCATCTCAATCATCTCACCATCCTCAGGAGGTTCTCCTGGCCCAGTTTAGCCTATATGTGCACAAAGGTGGCCTGAAGCCCGATTCATTTCATTTTTTTTCTGAACGTGAGCAGTGGTGCCGAATTCTAGTGTATTTGGCGACTTTGGCTGGATCATATTGTCTATTCAATGGCTTAAATTATCAACAGAGTACCACATTTATTCATCAAAATGCAGTTAAATGTCATTCACCACTCTTTACATAATTTTATCACGATCTGTGTGCTGTATCTGGACTCCCAGATTCTTGAGAATATTTATCAAGAATTAAAAGACCTTCACCATGTCAACAGAGATTCAGTGTTGTACATGGTGTCGGACGTACACAAATATCGTGTTTGGCCTTCAGTGAGTTGCATATTTAACATGCAGCATTTGTACTATTGCATGCAGTTCTGATTGCATATTTGCATTAAGGGTACTATTTGTATTCAACATATAAGATAAATTAAAGTAGATATCCAACTATCATCTCTAAAAAATAATATAATTCACTATTTTGGTGTCGGACGTACAAGCTAATTCTGTTACGCAAACTTTACACTACTTTGCCATTCACAATTGATGAATAATTTATCTTTCTGATATTATATCCATCCATCACCTCATATTAAACTGGCATGTGGCTCATTGAGCCATTTAGTGGGCATGAGTATACTAAACAGCCTTGTGATTGACACAAGGTGTCGGACGTACATTACAAAAGTGTCGGACGTACGCTTGTTTGCATGGCGATAATCAAACAGGCAACCATCACAGTGACTCCATGTTGCATAGCTGGGGTAATGGATCCATTTTTGTTTTGCATAAGGAATTTTAGAACACTGGATGTGTTTTGTCTACTTGAAAAAAACCATTTTGATAATATTTGGTGTCGGACGTACATATTCGTTTTTATCAATTTAACACAGAATTGTCACACCCGAAAACCGATGTTGAAGACGAGTACAGCCATCAACATATATATTGTTTTCAACAGACATCTTCTACTCTAGAACAAACACTAAATAGTTCCTACTGATGGCATTCCTTATGTCATAGTGCAAATAATACAAACAGGTGTCAAATTGTGTAATATGTTACCAATGCCAAATAGTGTTTAAATGTTCAAGATCAGCGCGATTTTACATCAATGTAGTTCTGTCTCCTGGCCAAACAATTATTGATTCTCAAAATTGGATAAGTTGTCTATGAAATTAAGATATGAAAATGGGAATCAGGCCATTTTAAAATTTTCACACCTAGGTTGACACTTTCATGGAATTGCCCCTATGCTAAGCCTATGGCTAACGAGTGACTACGTCTACGACGTGTCGGGGACGCGGTTGTCGGGGACCCCTCAAAAGCAGTAACGACGTGAAATTAATTAGATCTACTAACCCAAGTTATATGTACCCTTTTCGTTGGAACGTCTGAATTCTTGTCCAGCATTAAGTTGTCCGTAGTCAGGCTTTTATCTCGTGTTTGTTGGTGTTGTATCTAGCGAAAATCGATCTGTTCAAATTTAATTCATTGTATTATCGCTCGGTAGCATCATAGTGCAGTTATACATTAAAAGACGTCCAATCTTTAAATCCTTTAAAAATAGCTTCAACAGCCATACTTTCTAGAGGGTATGAAAAAAATGTACATTTTTTCATTTGATGTCTATTGATTTCACTTTTAACCATTACACCGCCAAGCGCGACTTTTGTCGTTTTTTGTCCATTTTATTAGCCGATTAAATCACTGTTATTTGGAACGAAATTAGCAAATGTTTGGTTACAAATTAAACAATGAGTAGTTTTGAATATGAATATGAGTAATTTTCAACCATTTGAAGTTGTGTATTGAGGTATCGAGACAACACTTCCAAGTTTGAGTGTGTGAAAAATTAAATCACTTAATTTAGCGCTTTAGAATTATGTTTTGGTTCGAAATGAAGATTGCTGAAGGCGCATCACATGCATTTTCGATTTTTCGTCTATGAAGATGCTTCTCAAGCAAGTAGCCTAGTCTGCAGTGTGTATGTAACCAGCAAACACGACACAGACCCAATGTTGGAACAATGTTGGCCCACCGTCTACGACGTCAGCCCAACATCGGTTAAACATTGGATCTATGTGTAGTGTTTGCTAGTAGGCCTACCGGTAATCAGTGGCGGAACTAGCTTTTCAAGGAACTTTTCAGTCAAGGGGGGGGAGGGGGGTTCAAATTTACCAAAAAAAATTTTACTACTGTAAAGTGGTCGAGGGGGCTGCCCCGGGAAATTTTTTGATTTCCAAAGGTTTTCTCATGCAATCTAAGGCATATTGGGCACTGCTTCTCACTCAGTATATCACCAAATCATAAGGAAACCCATAAGGTGATGATTTTTTTTCTGAGGGGGGGGGGGGTTGAACCCCCAAACCCCTCCCCCCCTTGGATCCGCCACTGGGTAATCAAACTCCATCATTGCCGAATCGTCTCGATCTGCTAACTAGCAAATAACAATGCTCATTAATACGATATAATAAATATCTGAACGCATGTTCACAGCACTAACGTTAGCTCTCACCCAAACTATAGACCTATATTAGCCATGCATTATAAACAGGCTAGAGAAGTATTTTTGCTTCTGTTCGTTTGTTTTGTAAATAATAACTAAGTTTATAACCTTCGAATACCATCTGTGGAAAATAATAGTGTAAGCCACTACCTTTATGCATGAAAACAATTTAGACCTGATGTGTAATTATCACGCGAGCAGATGTCAGATATGGGTCAGATATGTTTCAGTTTTCTGTAAACAACTCAAATCCTCAGAATGGCGATGCCTTATAATACGAGGGGAGACGGTCGTGGACGAGCCCACACCACAAAGGTATAGGCCTATATTGCTGTACCGGTATTCATTTTATTCGGGAAAATCAACGTTTTTCAACATGGCGGTGACGGATAATGATCTCGACCGCAATGTCCTAAAAATGCCCATAACTTTTAGATGCCGTTGCAACAAATGAGCTGAGCATGCGATGATGTGGCTGAAATGTTACTAGCTCTAAGAATCGTCCTATACACTCTGCAGGAGTTTGCGCGTAAGCAGAAGTTTCAAATGAATAGCTCAGTTTTGGTCATTGTGTGGCGTGTTGTCATGGAAAAGGGTGTAACAGGTGTCCCAACTTAATAGTTCAGCTTTTGGTCACTGTGTGGCGTGTTGTTATTGCAAAGAGTGTATTGGCAACCTGATTAATGGAATTGACAGTCTAAAGAAAAGTCCCACATTTTTTATTGGACAAAATCTGTGACTGAAAACTTCAGTTTCAAGTTCTGTTTCAGCCACGATGGAAGAAAGGTCTAGATAGGGAGGGGCTTACAAAAAGGCCTATTGGTCTACTTGCATTATATTAGACCCTACACTGTATTTGTTCGATTTAAAACGGGTGGGTGTTAAGAACTATCAGGTACACTTGGGGGCGTACCTGAACGCGAGACGTTTTTTTTATTTATTCGCCATAGAAAGTTGGCTACATGCGAATACATTATGATCAGTTACAAACAGTACAATACGAGGGTAGACATGGGTCCTGAAAATTATGCATTCCTCCCATTTTTCACCCATTTTTTGTCCTCACTTTTCACTTGGGAAAAATGTTTTCACTTCATCATTTATAAGATATTGTCCTCAATTTGTATTAGATTTTACATTTATAATGGCTTGGGACAATTCAATATGAAGTTTTTCATAATGGAAGTACCATTATACGCATTAACATAATAATACTAAATTTCATAAAAGAGCAATCAACGTTCGAGTTATAATATACTCATGAAGATATTCGTTTTTTTATAGCTAGTACACTTCGTTTTTTACACTAGATATAAATTGTTAGCTTCGTTATTTACACTATTTAGAAACAGCAATCCTCGATCTTCAGCCCCTAAGAACAGGCGCTTCGCCGTTTGGTGGATTCGTTTTTTAACCCACTTGCACCATCAATATGTCAGGTTATTAAACTGAGAACAGGCACTTTGCCTATGCTAGCCCAGAAACCATGGCCATAAAATTAGAATATATATAAATATGTTTTAACGTGGAGTACCAAGATTACACAAACCGTAGCGACACCTACATGCCCCTGACCAGGCACATACATCATCTGCATCAAAGGTTGTCGTAGTGCCTTAAAAGGTAATATTTAAAATAATAAAGTGAGTCGGCATCCCTCAATTGCCATATTACACAGTTAATATTGAACAGGTTGAAACATTCCTGACTTTTTACAAAATTTTAAAATGTCAACCAATGTCTGAACAGCAGCCAATTAAAAAACTCGGATATGTCCTATTCCAACAAGATTGCAGGGCAGTTACCTGAGCAAATTTTAAGTTCATCAGTCAACTGTGCGTACAAGGTTAAGTGGACAGACGAACACCAGTCGGACGACAATAGGGTAGTCATATCGAAGAGGGCTACAAGATTAAATCATTTGAAAATATTTATTTCCCTGAGATATCACAACATACATGTTGAGGAGCTGAGTGGAGCTCTCTTAGTAGCAGTATCTTCTACTTAACAACGAATTTAAGACAGGAAACAAAATTCATCCCACATGTTAAGGTTTCACTGGCCTTTACATACAGCTCTGATATCACAGGGTCTGTACAAAATGGGAAAGCCACCTTGTTACTGATCAATGTGAACACACTCGCATGCAGAGTACAGTGGACCAAATTTCGAGAGTTGACAGAAGAAATTTAAGAAGGTCCTACTCAAATTCAGAGTTCTGATACTGGAGAACAAATAATTTTTGCTCACATTAATGATTCTTCTGTACAAGGACTCGTTAATGTTGGGCAGGACTCATTTTAGGAAGTCATTTTTAATTAGGATACTAGTAAATTGTACTAGCTTTGGAACAAATGTTAAACTAATGTCGTTTTGACTTGCTATGGCAAGCCTTGATCACATACTGATGTCCCAAGCTGGGCTGGCGTGGACTTGGGGTCATTAACATGCGCCAAGCGGCGCCCAGCTCTGGGCGGGGACGGGCTGCCCCCTCTCCCTAATGCAAGACATAATCATCCCGCTAATGTCCGAGCCTTTACACCGCCGGCCATCAGTATTTGATCAATGCTTGCCGTAGAAAGTCGAAACGTCATAAGTTTCAAACATTTGTTCCAAAGTTAATACAATTTACTAGTATCTTATTGATATTTGGAAGCACGATCAACATATTTTCATTTAAATTCATGTTTTCTTATTTTTCAATCCGAAAAGCCACCATGGTTTCACGGGCGTGTACGTTTTGACCCCCAGAAGGCCATGCAGACGCACCACACTTTCTTCCCCTTCTCACAATAGGTCAATTGTGGGAGGTACTTCATCAACACGCTAGAAAAATATCTGAATTATGTCCAAAAAAAGATTTTCAAACATTTTTTAAAATGTCCTCGCATACAATGACTGATGTCGTCTCACTGAAGATGATGTGTTTGGTTTGGAAAGGGAGAAATAACCAACAGCACAGGGGAGGAAATAATTTCTTTTTGTGAGCTTCTGTGACAGCATACTGAAGAATGCGCTGTAACTGTAAATAAAAATAAATAATTTTTTAAATAACGCAGTTAACACCTTGATATAATAATCATGTGAAATAATTATGTAAGAAAACAAGACATCTTCAAAATTGAATTATTTCATTGGGTATATAAGAACTATTTTATCCGATAAAATTTGCTTTGATATAATATATATATATATATATATATATATATATATATATATATATATACAGTCCGAACAGCAAAATGGTAAACTTATTTTGGTGTTTGAACCATTTTTATCTATAATTTTCTTAACCCTGAGAGCACTGAGTCAAGAAATTTAAATTTCCAGCTACATGTACTTGAAGTTGTGTCTCGCGGTAAAAGTGACTAAAAATTAGTTTAGTTTGCAAAATCTAGGTTAAAATGTATATGATCATCACAGTCTGGAGACATATTTAATTTTCAAAACCTGGTTATACAAGACAAAACAATACTATAGTCTACTGTAATGGACATCAGTGTGCTAAGGGTTAAGAATAAATTTATATATATATATATATATATATATATAAATATTTAGAAGTTGCACGTAAAAACATTTGTCAGACTTATTCAAGTTTGCTTAGCAAATTATAAAAGGTAGCAAGGAGCAATCTCATTTTGAAACTGGTAATTAAATAGTACCTTAATTCCATGCTTCTCTTAAAATCAGAAGCCTTTTTCGTTACTACAATCTTGACCAAGTTGTGTTGCTTGCTTCAAGTACTTCTGTAAATACAATATTATTTGTCACGTCAATATTATTTCCAAAAAAACCTTGTTATTGTTTGGCTTAATAATTGAGCCAAACATTAACGATTTAAAGCTGCATAACTGTTGTTTATTTCGACAGAAATAACATAAAATGTATAAAACAATCATTCATATTTTTAAAAAACCTTATAAATGCACGAAAACTGTAAATGTAGCGGAATTAGTTCACCATGCGATACACCATCAAGAATTATGAAGTAGTGAATCGGTGCCTGTATAATTTGTATGAAATACTGGTTGAATTATGGGCCAATATAATGATACATTGGCCAACATCAAACCGCCTTAATAGCAAGCAAACACGAGACGTTGAGCCGAATTGGCCTAATGTTGGACCAGTACAGCAGACGATGGGCAAACATTAGACCACCATTGGATCACTGTCTCGTGTTAGACAAAAAACAAACAGCTTATGAAACAGATCACTGACGTAATGTTTGTGCCCATAAATTTTAGACCACTATTATATAAATTTAGTGCTAAGGCATTATATATTATTGAACCACTGGGTGGGAACTTTTTTAGAATATTTATAGTTCAAGTGAGATAGACATACAAAAACATATTTTAATTGAAAAGTGAAATCTCAATAGATATAAGCTGAAAATAAATCGAATAAAGAATGTGAGTATTGTTTACTAATTATTTATTGCAGGACGTGTTCAGTTTCACTGGGCTTTTGCCCTTGCTGCACAGCCATGTGCAGGCACTAGGCAAAGCAAAGTCTGTATTCAAGTACAATGACAATATGTATGGTGACCTGGCACACTACGGCTACCATTGCAGCTGGTTGATTAAAGACAGCATTTTATTTTTTTCAAAGATGATACTCAAATTGACAATTAGGAAGAATGAGTGATATTTTGCAAATAGTACGATAGTGGTAAATTTCAATTTCAAGCCCTACATTGCAAAATTTCTTTACTCACCATTGTACTACACATGCCTGTGCCAAGGATATGCCACACATCGAGACAAAACTTCTCCAAAGTCCACCTGAACAACCTTCTGAAAAAAAAACAGCAATAATTTTTACCAGTCACTTAATTAGATAACAGATATTGTATTTCTCATACACTGTAGATTTTTTTAAAAACAATGAATGTGCCTTGACAATTGTATATGTATTTAAATGACATAATTGTTATGACTGTTCAGCTACATTAAGGATAATTATAACATAAATAAGCCCTCACATGGGGAAGATTTAACACTTGTATAACTTACCTCTAGAGATCAATAAGTATGAACGGTTTCGGCTCAGACATACAATTTTTCTCACAAAAAGACGTCATCACAACTAAAAAAAATGATAAGTTTTCATTACACAATGTAACTTCTAGAAAAAAATACAATTGATGCAAATAGTACAACATAAATTATGGCAAAAAATAAAAATAAGTACATATTAATTTAATATTCTCTATATAAGATCACACTTGTGCTTCTGTTTTTAGAAAGCAGCCCTTTCAAAGGCACATGTTTGTTAAAGCTGCTAATTCAGTTCCGTTAGTTCATTTCTTAAAATAACAATATTTCGTGAAGTTCGATTCAGAGAGTTGAACAAAACTTAAAAAATAGGTGCCTGTGCTTTGATTTTCACCTAGTCATGTAAGATGTGTATGCTTTGTACAGCATGGATCTAATTAGAACAGACTGCCATGAACATTTCACCACAATACTGGATTAACAGTAATTTTTGGCGTTGTTTGGTTACAGGCATTCATAACCCATTAATGTGTTAAACATGTATGCCTGTTTTCAGTCTGTTTATTAATCCTCCAAACAAGATAAATTGAAGGAAAAAAAGGTTATCAGATTCACTAAGTAGATTAGCATACATTTTGATTCAAATTGCATACATGCAAGTAATTTGTACCAACTTGATGGTAGCGAAGCCACGATTTCAAGTGGGTACAAATTTAAATTATATCACATGGCGCTTTGAGGGTTGACATAAATTTTTTTTTTCAAAACTAATACACGTATATCAAGATCCTGTATAGCAGCCTTAACAAAATATATTATTCCATATTTCGTATTTTTAACACCCGGTGCTGTATTCTACAAAGCTGTGTATTGGAAATAAATTTTCTATTTGTAATCTAAAAAAACTTGATAACAAAATGACTCTTCAATGCAGTACTGAAATTGTTTCGACTTGATCTCCAAATCAAGACCCCGGTAAGCAATAAAATACCCAATCTATTTTAGCAAATCATGCTGCTATCTATATTGAAGAAAAATGGATTAAGTCACAAATAATGGTAGAAATATATCTGTTATGAAAATTAATGTTGAACCTTCCTCTTCTACAACAAGTTTTCTTCTAGTTTTCAATAAGTCATTTAGATTATATTACATGGCGCTTCGAGGGTTGATATAAAAAATTATTTTTCAAAACCAATACATGTATATCAAAATCCTGTATAGCGGCTTTAATACTTTAATTTACACTGAACTTTCAAAATATTTCAATCAACAGATTTCGAGTGAGAATTTTTTTACATTTTACTTGCTTACAATACTTACCATTACCAAATATAATGCTGAACTAGCTAGCATGTGAGAAAAAAGTCATTACCTTCCATTCAACAAGGAAAAGCCTAACCCTTGTGTATACATCAAATTCTGTCATAAAACCATAAAAAGCGGAAAATACTTGAAAATCTGCAAACTTGAGTAGAGACCAAAACATAGAAACATCCAAAAAATTGTAAAATCCTAGTTCAGAGTAATATTCCAACAAAATTATTTGGGCAGATATTATGGGAAATACTAGTATAATTATAATAGTATTTCAGTCAAATTCTGCAAAAAGGCTTTGTTTACTTGTTGGCACCAAAAAGGATAGAAACTATTTAAAAATATATATGGGAATATTATTATATCGGTAAATCTAGAATATATTTATGAATGAAAGATGTTAATTTTAAAACAGTTGTCAATATTGTACAATGCAAATAATTCACATTATGTTGAAAGTAGCTAAAGGATTTTGAAATGAACACAGGCAGGGTAATAAATAAACTGCCAAATATTTAGAGAAATACTTTTGTTGAAAATAACTCTACCACACACACATAGTTCAAGATTTATAACATGAATGTATCTCTTTGTAAGTTGAGCATACAATTTTACAAACAAAAAATGGCTCACATAATTTTATTTGAACAAAATCAGATATATAACCAAAATCTAGCCCGCTTTTGCTTGTTTGACCAAGAAAAATGATAGCTAGTATTGCAAAATTGTGACCTCATATAAACTTAGCAGAGGTAGAACCCCTCCTATAGATTAAGGCTATTTCATACACACAAATACTGATATGTATATACACTGTAACTATTCAACAGTGTTAAAACATTTTAGAACAGTGTCCCACAGGACAACCGGCGAAAAAATCTGGTGGTCCAGGTTCAAACACAACTTCTTTGGCTACTGATTAAAAAGATAAATTTTATTTTTTTATCAATCAAATATTTTTTTTTTTCAAACTATGAATTCACCGCAAGTTTTTACTTAGTATGAAAATATTCCTAGTTGGATTGGAACATGTGGATGATCCTCCATAGTTCTTTTTGTACCGCTGAGCGCAAATTTTTGTTCTTGTCATTACAGGATTTTCACCTGTTCGCTGATGACATTCTGGTGGTCTGGGGGCACAGGACTTGAACATTATTCAGTAAACGACAAAGCAAATGAGATGTGTATCCTGATAGCATTAACACAGCTTATAAAATAATATAACACGAGCCTTGTAAGAAAAAAATTCGATAACGATTTTCTAACATTTGATCACAAAAAAAAGTTTCTTCTAGTTGTAGATATAAAAGATCATATTTTTAGATGTATTTTTAACAAAATATTCATTCACATTGGTTGTGAATAGAATCAATAGACAGCTGCCATAATGTTTAATCAAGCTCCAATAGACTGGGGGCACAGGACTACGGCAATATTGAACATTGTTCAGTAAACGACAAAAAAAAGGAGATGTGTATCCCAAGAGCATAAACACAGCTTTCAAAATAATATAACACGAGCCTAGCAAGAAAAAATTACGATACGTTTGTCTAGCATTTGATCACCAAAATAAGCTTTTTTTTCTAGTTCTAGACATAAAAGAAATATTCATTGGTTGTCTATAGCTTTGATAAAATAGTACTAATCAATTAATTTTTCTCTCATATTTGACATTTTATCGCTGCTATATTGATTAATCAAGCTCAAATAATGATTAATCAAGGTAAAATTGTCATAGTTAAACAAGTCTATGATTACAATAATTGAACAAGAATCCATGGCATAAATACATGCAGGATTCGCCATGTAAAATGTACTATGTCAACTCGTTAATAAAACAGAAGAAACTACTGTAGTATATATTGTTGTATTACAGATGGGCCGGTATTCAAAGTGCTTCAAAAAAGGTAAAAAAATAACAGATACTTACATTATAAATAACCGATTAATCAGTCGTCATTTTTAAACAATGTAGCCAAAATGTAACAAGAATAAATACACAAAAGTAAAATAAGTAATAAAATTTCATTCAAATCTACACAAAGAGGGGAATGTATACATGTATGGTATACCAAACCAGGCACGTGGGTACCGGGGTTATTTAGAAAACTATTTACCGTCACATGGGCCGAAATGCTACAGACCTGATGTCTTCCTACGGGTTCACGATAGTAATACTTGCACAGTTGGAGTTGTAGACTTTCTACACTAAAGAATTGCAAGATATTTGACCAAAATCTACCTTCAGCAAAGGCTGTGTAGATTTATCAGAATGTGTCCTAAGTCAGGTCAAAGTTAATTGAGCCAAAAAGCATACAGTGGGAACAAAATGATGATGACTGCATAGACAATACAACATAGTTATCTCAAGCTTTACTTTGTTCAGATGTAAAATAATTAAGGATGTAGATGAACCTATTCCTTATGATACCATATATAATACTAGACAAAATAGCTGTTACAAACTTCAGTAATCGATCCCTTCGGCTGTTTGGATTAACAAAATGCTCACAATGGTACAAAACACTAAAATATATTTCCCAAGATTGCAAAAAATAATGTACCTAGTAGCCTAAAATTATTAAAAACTGGGTCTCACAGGCAATAAAAAACCCAGCTCACCTCACCTAACTCACACACATGAAAAGGCCCTATTTGCCTGACCAAAGTTCAGTAGCATATTATTTCACTCAATTTTCAATCACTGTTAAAAGAGGTAGCAGTGAATTAAGGTACCATATATTAAATCACATGATATCAGTCCTCAATGCAGGATTTATATTTATCAACAGCAACTTGATATTAACCCCGGACCTCTCGGATGACAGCGTTTGTTGGTAATATTGTGCTAGAAGCAGCCCTTCATGGATTGAACTCGGCTAACAAGCGTCAGTACATGTATTAGAAGGCAATATAAATAAACCTTCGAAATTAAAGTGACATTTAAAAACAAACCGAGTGTAAAATACAATGTAAATATCTTATCAAAACAATTATCAATTAAATTACTTCCAATTCCTTACAAGCCAATTATCAATTCAATTATTTCCAATGCCTTACATCCTCAAAGAGTTTTAAAAAAATCATTCAAAAAATTAAAATCACAACCAAAGTATTTACTCTGAGAAAAAATGTATCAATGAAAAGTTACTGAATTGATATTTAAAAAAAGAAAGACAAAACAAAGAGTTAGTTAATATTATTCTCTTTCCAAATGACTAATACATACAATGTCTTTAGAAAACCAATACAATACAACAAAGATGACTAAGTGAAAATGCAATTGCCTTCCTACGAACAGGAAATTTGCCCCCAAAACATCTTGGTGCAAGATCTGTTATCCAGGTGGGTTGTTTATGATATATATATATTCAATCTGGAGTTGCTTCAAAAGATATCCTATACCAAAGAATGATGAGCATAGTTATGCGAGATGATAAAACAATTCAAAAATATTCAATAAGATTATGGATATAAGACTTTAAAACTTAATCATCAAAAATACTCATGATTTTGTCCACAAATGCTTATAAGGATAATATCTACATATAATGTCCTAACCAAAATTTCTATTTGGTAGCAATAGTATATTATTTTGATGATATGCCATTATGAATCAATATCATGAGAAAAATCCCTTTTCAACTATACAATCCAGTATAAATGGTCCAAGTGGCAAATCCACCTAAGAGAAACTGTCCAGAAAGTACACATGTTAATCGAGTAGTTGAGTAGTCCAAACATTTGACAAAACTAGTCCCATAACAAGTGGAAAGATAAATTCTCGGACAACAAAAACATGTTTTGAAGTACCCAAGAATAAATGCTTCTTCAAAAGAACGTAGTACCGATTGTATTTCTTTTATTGTTCCACTCTTGCCACCAAGTTACGGCCACCTACACTCAGTTTGTGAAGACCCTCTGAAATTCAAGGTAAGGAAAAGACACAGCAGCACATCATTGTCATCACATTTCACAATTCAACAAACAAATCATAAAAGACAATGTAAAAATGTGTTTTTTTTCTATATGGCAAAAACAATGAGTCCCCTTCATGTCTTGATTGCAGCAACAATATACTGAGAACTACAATGTAGATTAACTTCTGCTTACATATAAAATATAATTAAAAATTTATGTTTTCAAAATAATGTGTTAGCCATTTTTTTTTAAATCACCCAGATGTGACAAAAAACCTCTCATTTAATGGCCAGGCAAAAAAAAATCAATGAAACGGCCATGCAGATAAGTGCCCAACTTAATACAAAATCACAACCAATTCAGAAAATCGAGTTCTCAGCGGCTAAGTACTGAACACATACAAGCATCCCAGGGGAAGATAACTAAAAAGAATTGTTCAGAACGAACACGAAAGCATCCCTCTGTCACCGTAAATCAGCCATTCTAGATTTTATATATGTTAACCTTCAGAACACTGATGTCGACTACAGTTGACATTCTGTGTTTTTGTCAGCACCTGCATAACCAGTTGTTAACTAGGGCCAAAGGCCTCAGGTAGCTGGAGCAAAGGGAAATACTACAAACTGTTCACTTATAAGGGTGTGTCATTCAGAATGGCATACTCGCTCATAGCGGCATGCCCTTATATGCGTATCAAATCTGTGATTTTGATAAAATTGTGATGTTTTACTGTTGCTTATTTTATCTATGTCAAGACTGATATCAATGGATAATTAAATGATGCTCATCCTCTTGTCACAGCTTCACCTTGACTGAGGTTGGAAATGTCCCAATTTTAAGTTTGTCATGTGGGACCGGCAACAACTTAAATTTGATTCAACGTCTTGTGTCAGCTGGGTAGGCTAATGTGTGCCGAGACCAGATGAACAACACAACATTGATTACAGGTGCTCGGACAGCAGACCCATTGAGATTTAATGTTGGCCCAGCGTCTGCGACATCGGACCAATATTGTATCAGCATTGGGTAAACGCATAGTGGTTGCTGGGTTGACCTGAAACATTGCGAGATAACGATATTAATGGTAACTGAATACCACCCCTCCCTCAGTTCATCTGCAGTGGGGTGACGTGTTGTAGGCCCCTATGTACAGCTAATTCTGACCTCAGAGGTTAGGTCAGCTATTGAGGTCAAACATGAAATGATATCATTGCTGGCCAATCAGCATGCAGTATGTCCCAGGAAAGAAATCCTTGAGACCAATAGGGCATACCATATTTGGAGATGGATGTCAGCTATTGTGTCACATTTTAAATGATGTCATCGCTGGCTAATCACTGATCAGGATACAAACCATTCTACCTACAATAATGCTTGTTACTGGGCCCTGTAATTTGCATAAGTTGCGCCCAATCAGAACATAGCTGATTGATTATGCTGGACAAGGGCCATTGTTGATCAGCCAATAACATTTCTGTTTGGACAGACTTGAGTACTAACCTACTACCAGTAGTTAAGGGACCGTCAACATCGAACATCGTTTTGTATCAAACTGATATAAGAAGGTCTATGCATATACAGACAGGCCCCGGAGATCCGTCCTCCGATGTTCCGTCTTCTTGGTTTTGATGGGAACGGATCTGCCCAATGTATTTTTGCTTCTATGTTCCGTCATTCCGATGTCCGCCTCAGTCATCAAATTTCGGGGACGAAAGGGTTTAATCAATGAATAAGTGTCCCGTTGTTCTGTCACGTTGTCCGCCTCAGTCATCAAGTCTCGGTGACAAAAGGGTTAAATCAAGCATGACGTAAGCGTCTCATTGTTCTGTCACCAGATGATGGTCAGTCACGCTAATTGTGTGAACGTTACTTGTTTGTATAGTGATTGTGGCATTGCTATATGTCTTTTTTTAAAACATTTCCCCAACGCTGGCTAAATGCACCTAACGTGTAAGGGATTAGTGGGGGGTGGCTAATTAGCAAATAAAACCTGGCAAACACATGTTCGTTTAATGCTGGGCCACCGCCTTTGACACCGTACCCCCAACAAAGGAGGAGCCGCTGTTCTACATAACACTTCTTGACGGCAGTAATATGATACAGCCCAGCAAACACGAGACGTTCACGCAATGTTGGTACAATGTTGGGTTGTACCAACATTGGGTGAATGTTTCCTGGGTCAAAGCCAACGTCTCGCACAATGTAACAATGTTCAGTCATAGGCCTACTTGGCACAATGTTTAATTTCGTGTGTATATAGCCGCTAGTTAAGCCGATAAAGATTAATTAATTTGACCTTCAATATGTCTGGTGTAGATATCAGTATCAAAATGTTTGATTTTGTTAACTAAATCTGTAGGTATCTAACAATTTTTGTGAGCAGATCGTAATTATTCATGCAGTCATGTACGTTGAGGACATCAATTTTATAGATTAGGCCTATACTCTAAGCCGTGAATACCTTGTGTTTCGGTTAGCAGGAAGTGTCAGCACATATTTGAGCGTTGAATGGTTTACCATTGTGAAAAGAACAGTATGTAAAGCCCTACAATAACAGGAAGACAATAGTCGCACGTCCGGCAACATGAAAGTCGGAGCAGTAAGCCACCCGCCCTAGTAATAACATGCACAGTGCTA
Organism: Flabesymbios commensalis; assembly: GCA_964017125.1. Classification (NCBI taxonomy): domain Eukaryota; kingdom Metazoa; phylum Annelida; class Polychaeta; order Terebellida; family Flabelligeridae; genus Flabesymbios; species Flabesymbios commensalis. The sequence goes on along the minus strand of OZ024908.1, from coordinate 18,198,539 downwards.
TACACAGTGAAATATGTTAGATTTGATCACAGCGATCTGTCAACACCTGAGTTAAGTGATATTGCTTGTAGTCATTCCGACTACCAAATGAAAACATTATTATTCGGTTAAATTGACAATTGAAACAGATTAAAGCAATTATTACTCCTTTGTTCTTTTACTGTGATAAACAGATTAAGTGTATAAAAGACACAATAGGCTTATGGTAGTCATTCAGTTTCACCATGGCTTCGAATCCATGCGAACGACGACGCACTGACCTTAATGGGAGGTGAAAAACGAGAAATTTGCGTTTACAAAAACGCTCATCCTAAAGCTACGTGCTGTGATATTGCCGCTCATTTTGCCTGCCAAACGTGACTAGAAAACAGCCATGTGTCACCGACTTTTTCCAAAAATAAAGTCAGAATGTACAAATATTATTTTAAAAAATCATTTAATTATATATTTGAAATAATAAAATTATATTTGTATCATATTTATGTTCTTATTTTGTTCGCACAACCAATACATGTACTAAAATAAAGTATGAATTATAATTATATATCCTCGGTTCCAACACAGCTTGGAGGGGGTGGGGGAGCTGCTCCGAAACTCTGCCATATTCTAAGTTCAGTCATATTTCTTGGGAACAGATGATGACGGAAGATCGAGGTCTCTCTGTTTGTATCTATTGATAGGTTCTCCAAAACTAAGGCCAATGGTCAGATTTATGAATGGAATTCACCCATCCATCAGTTTTATGAATGAAATGACGTCACTTTTTGTCTCAAATTGAGAGACCAAATTCTGATAATAATGTACCTGGGCTGACGCCCAGCTACAAAAATACAAGACTACATAAGTCCAGGAGCTCCCGCGACGAATTAGAATTTGATTTAAGCAATGTTGTATAGGGTTATTAATGTAGTCCTAGTCTAGGTCAAAAATCAAGACGCAAGACAACTAGGTCTAAGAAGCCCAGTCTAAGAGTAAGATAAGAACTAGACAGTCTGTCAGAGATTGCAAACCTCCATTGAAATTAATGATCCTAATCAGTATCCCAGTAATGGTCTACCTATCTGGCATGGTTTACCCGATATCAGGCCAATCGAGTTAACTAATAGCTGATTTACGGTCATTTTGAATTCGATATAAATTAGTTAAAAACTTAGGGTGCATCCTCCCCCGAAACCTCAAATTTTGTTTTATACTAATGGACTAACATCTAACACAGTTTGCAAAATATTGGGCATGTGAAAGTAAATAATGGCCGATAGGGGGCCATTTTGAATTTGATCGAGTCAGAATTTTTCAAGATGCATCCTCAGCTGAAAACTCACATTTCATTCTATAGTAATTGTCCAGCTATCTAGCACGGTTTACCAAATATCGGCCATGTCAAAGTGAATAATGGCCTAAAAGCGGCCATTTTGAATTTGATCAAGTCAAAATTTTCCAAGATGCATCCTCAGCTGAAATCTCACATTTCATTCTATAGTAATGGTCTAGCCATCTAGCACGGTTTACCAAATATCGCCCATGTGAAAGTGAATAATGGCCTAAAGGAGGCCATTTTGAATTTGATCAAGTCAAAATTTTTCAAGATGCATCCTCTCCTGAAATCTCACATTTTGTTTTATAGTAATGGTCTAGCCATCTAGTACGGTTACTAAAAACCGGCTATGTGAAAGTGAATAATGGCCGATAGGCGGCCATTTTGAATTTGATTGAGTCAATTTTTTCCAAGATGCATCCTCTCTTGTAATCTCACATTTTGTTTTATAGTAATGGTCCAGCTATCTAACACGGTTTACCAAATATCAGCAATGTGAAAGTAAATAGTGGCCGATAGGCGGCCCTTTTGAATTCGATTGAGTCGAAAGTTTTTAAAAGGCATCCTCTCTCGAAACGTCACATTTTGTTTTATAGTAATGGTCTAGCTATCTAGCACGGTTTACCTGATATCAGGCCTATCGAGGTAAATAATGCTGATTGTCGGCCATTTTGAATTCGTAAGTTAAAAATTTTCAGGGTGCATCCTCCCCCGAAAACTCACACTTTGTTTTATAGTAATCAGGTAATGGTCTAGCCATCTAGCACGGTTTACCAAATATCAGCCATGTGAAAATGAATAATGGCCGAAAAGGCGGCCATTTTAAATTTGATCAAGTCAATTTTTTTCAAGATGCATCCTCATCTGAAATCCCACATTTCGTTTTACAGTAATGGTCTAGCCATCTAGCACGGTTGACCAAATAACGGCCATGTGAAAGTGAATAATGGCCGATAAGCGGCCATTTTGAATTTTATCGAATCGAATTTTTTCAAGATGCATCCTCTCCTGAAATCGCACATTTTGTTTTATAGTAATGGTCTAGCCATCTAGCACGGTTTACCAAATAACGGCCATGTGAAAGTGAATAATGGCCGATTGGCGGCCATTTTGAACTTTGACAAAATGATTTTTTTCAAAATACATCCTCTCCTGAAGCCTTACAATTTGTTTTATAGTAATGGTGTAGATATCTTGAGCGGTTTTCATGATATTCCACAATATCAGGCCTGTCGAGGTGAATAATGGCTGATAGGCGGCCATTTTGAATTTGATCAACTTCAAATTTTTCAGGATGCATCCTCTCCTGAAACCTTACAATTTATTTGATAATAATGGTGTAGCTATCTTGAGCGGTTTTCATGATATTCCGCAATATCAGGCCTGTCGAGGTGAATAATGGCCGATAGGCGGCCATTTTTAATTTTATCGACTTGAAATTTTTCAAGATGCATCCTCTCCTGAAACCTCACAATTTGTTTTATAGTAATGGTGTAGCTATCTTGAGCGGTTTTCATGATATTCCGCAAAATCTTTCAGTCGGATTTACCGATGTTATAAATTAGGTCAAAGTGCTGGGTCAACTTCAAGGTCAAGGTCCAAAAACCTGAAAAGGCACAACTAGGGACCTTAGAGAACATGTATGTGCAATATGACTGTCATCGGCCCAGTACTTTTCGAGATCTGCTCCGGAAACGAAGTGCGCGTCAAAACGGCTAAATAGGTCATAGTTCTGAACCAGAAGTAGGTCAAAGTTCAAATACCCCAAAAGGCACAACTAGACCCCCTAGGGGTGTTGTGTGTAAAATTTGAAGACAATCGGACAAGTACTTTCAGAGATATGCTCCGGAAACGAATTGTTTACGGACGGCCCAACGGCCCAACGGCCCAACGCCGTCACATCATCATTTTCAACTCTGCAACCTTGCGTATTGAATTCAGATTAAAAATATTTTAACCCGTCCATTAGCCACCTGGAAGTAACCCACATACCAAAAATTGTTATCCTAGCTTATTTTCTCACAAAGTTATAGGCAAAAGAAGAGGCCAAAAAAAAACGGAGGTAGAATCCATAGCTCCCTTCGCTCACCTACGGTGACGGCGGGAGCTAAAAATATGCTTTCAATCTTAAAACGCTGATAATGTTGGGACTTCTATTTCACATATACCACAAATTTTCAATCACTTGAAGTTGTGGATCGCAGTAGCGAGACAACAGCCAAGTGGCTGAAAATCTAAATTTCTTTGCTCAGTGTTCCGAGGGTTAATGAGTCCTAGGTTCATTGTGTAACAGGTAAAAGGCCAGTAACAGTTTATCTAATACTATTTTCAAGGTTCCAGATATGCGAGTAAAATGGCCCAGTTAGCCATTTAGAATATCAGATATGCAAAATTTAATAGTGTAATCCTTGCAAAACATCAGACATTCTACTTAATGTTAACAGTCCTAGTTATCATGTGAGGTTTCACAAATAATGAGCAAAAACAAGAAAAATAGCTGGCAATCAGCCAGTTTTTTATTACTGTAAAATTTGTCATGGGATATTCATGTGCGATATGGGATATTCATGTGCGATATCTTACATTTTGTTTTATGATCGTGGTCCAGCTATTTCAAGATAATTTCAAGATACAGAAAAAATGAAAAAACACAGAATCAAATGTCCAAAAAATTATTTGCCCCCAAAAGTTAATAAGGTCAGTATATGATGGCTATGTGAAGTATACACTAGCAGGAGTAGCTTTGCTGCGATTTAGAAAAAAATAACTGCCTGCAGCCCAGCCCCGCTACGCCAATATACATCAGGTTTTAAGCAAATTTTAAAATAGAAAATACTATATCACTGAAATTGTTAAAAAAATTGTTGCAGATGCTCAGTTAGTCAAATAATTTAAAAGATGCATATTTTCAAAAAATACATATAGTTTTTGTCATTTGAAGCTGGAAATTGTGTTGGCAATTTCAGCTTCAAAGGAGTTAAAAATACAATAGAAACAATTCAGCAGGACAAGGTTTAATATGTAGATAGCAATAGTAGATAGGTATCAGCCAACTAGGGGAGTTGGATATGAGGAATGGCAGGAGATGTCTATTGTTATAGTAGCCAGATTATGTAAAGCACAGGCATCATCTGTTGAATTATCTAATCTTCCAGAACTTGAGTCATTTGAAAAATAAAGGATACGGACTGCATTTTGTGCATCATCAGGCGTGCTGTACCGTACTGTGGCCACACCTGACGGCTTTCCTTCATCATCTTGTCCTATTTCCACATACCGTACATCTCCTGCAAAGTAAAAAGTATATTTCGTTTAAAGAAAAAATTAAAATAAGAAAATGACATTAAGGTGATTTCTTGAGGTACATCAACCCAGGAAACACAGAACGTTGAACTAATGCTGTTTGAATGGTAGCCCAATCTGCAAAGCTGGACAAAATTAAACCAGCATTGGCTCAACATTCAAATTAAAAAAAAACTATTAATACTAAAACCAACCATATTCTCTACACTTTGTTTTCAGATCTTGCCATGATAACGAGTATGGTAACTGCAAAACAAAGATACATATAAAATTAAGGTATATTATACAGAAATAATAATGTAAATGTGTGAATCATTTTAGAAGTATAATTACAAATACTTCAAAAATAATACACTGAAGAGGGCACATGTGTATCTTTAATAATTAAAGAAAAACAATTTAGCAACCTAAAAATAATGCACAAATAGTGTATATAATTCCGTCATCTGTTCGTAAATCATACTTACTGTAAAAACCTGCACAGTTTTAAAGTACGCATAATACAAGCAATCTATTTGTTTTGTTACATAATATAAAGAAATTTGCAACAGTAAGTGAAAGTCACACAAACAGCAGCACAAAGCCCCAGCTGAAAGATATTCAAACTATATCCTATGTGACTCGATACAAATACTATAACAACACAAAATAACAGTTAGAAAATAGCATATATATAAAATTAATTTCTTAAGCAGTAGAATAAGGACAACATGATACTCACATTTTTTATACAAACAGTACTATTAGGATGTCTTGAAGTTCCTTCACCACCCCCTGTGGTAGCTGCTGAAGCTGCAAATGCGTTCGTGGATCCTCCACTTCTTCTGTTCGCGAACATTTGTGAGCCCATTCCCTGCCCTCTGCTACTAAATGTGCCATTTGTTTCAAAGGATTGTGATCCTGCAGACCCTCTGTTAAACAGGCTTCCACCTCCATACATGCCTTGTTGTGCATTAGATCTTTGGCTAAAAAGTCCACCTCCCCCCAAAGATCCAGTATTTCTCTGTCTCAGATTTCCTCCTAGACCTCCCATGCCTCCACTGACCCGACCCATGCCCACTTCACCCGCCATGGTGTCATTACCACCTCCTCGTAAATTGTCCAACAACCCTCCTAAGCCTGCACCACCCAGAACACTGTTGCCACTTCTTCTGTTTCCCATACCCATTCCCATACCAGCACTCATCCCACCCATACCAGCACTCATCCCACCTCCCATGCTACCTCTCATGCCACCACCCATACCACCCATGCCACCCATACCACCTCCCATACCTCTCTCAACACCTGTAAAAACAACCACATGATAATTTAGACATGATCCTTAAAATGGAAAAATATTAGTGAGATCATTTTAATTGACTGTTTCAGGTTAGGTAAAAAAAACAACAATTTAAAAGATGTCTTTATTATTATATAATAAGCTCTAGCTATTCCTATTCAGCATAACGTTTAAAACACTAACACCTATTAAATGGACAATTATATATTCATAGTATTTTATAGAGAACACAAATTAAAGTACAAAAACGTTGTCTGGAAAAGAACAGGAGCGCAGCCCTCATTTATAACCGGTCTGTCGCAAAATTTATCAAGAATGGTTTATTTGATGCAAGCAGAAACTGGACAGGCATATATTGAGCAGTATCTGTCATTACTCATTGTTGGATGCCGATTGGTCAATGTATGTACATGATTGGGTTTAATCCTTTCACCATCGTTGCATGCTGTGGCTTGAAACATGACCTAGCGTTTACATACCATATGACATATTTTGAAAAGCATTCATTGAACAACAAAAAATGATATGATCATCCAACACAATAAGGATTTTCTGAGTTTTCATTTCATATACCTGTACTAAATGTTTGTATTATTTAAAAAAACAGGTCATTAATTCCCTTTAAATTCTGACGCCATGGAATGAAAACAAAATTCCTTGGTGGTGAAGAGGTAGCTTGAAGTGTGTATCATGCAGTCATCCACGATGAAGATAACTGTTCATCATATTTAACCATTATTGTATTGTTTATAATTCTCATTAAGTAAAAAAAAAATTACCCATACTACTTGCTCCACCCATACCCATGGAATCTGCCGAGTTGCTGCCCATTGTGTTCACTGTACCTGAAAAAAATTGAACTCATCAGCAAAGGCGAAACTAAAAACAACTTTCCTACAACACAATAAGTAGCAGACATTTTAAGAACCAAATATAGTAGATCTGTTATGAATGATAACCTACCAACACTAGCTAAAATTCTAAAATAGCTAAAATTCACTTACTTGCAAGTTCAGAAATATTAGTCAAGGGAGCACCATTTGATCCGAGACCCATTCCAATATCACCGAGGCCAACTGAAAATAAAAAGAGTTTTGAATAAAGCTTGGAAACATCACCAATAATGGGTAAGTTGTTCTTAAAAATAATCTGGTCTTCAGTCAAACAATTGGACAAATTTAACCCTATAGTCAGATTTTATATATGTCATTAAACTGGCTAGTTTGACATGTATATTTTCTTACAAATGTAAAATTTGTACCCGCTTGAAGTTGTGGTTTGCGGCAGCGAGATACAACTTCAAGATTGTAAAAATTTAATTTGACAACCAAGTGCTTTAAGGGTTAGGAGCAGCAAGAAAAATACTGTACAGATTACACCACTAAACTTTTTTTATCCGTTTAAATCAGTCATCAGTAAGGAAATGTGTGCTTAAATTTACATCAAGATATGCACATATTTGGGCTCATATTGAACAAATACAAATAATTTTTAACCACTTTAAGTCGGGGGCGCGGGAGTGAGGTAACTTTAATTCTTTACTTTAGTGGTTTAGAGGTAAATCTCACCTGGCATTTTATTAGGAATAGCCTGCGATGATACTGAACCACTGTCTGCCATCCTGTCCATTTTCACATTCATATTTCTGTCAAAAAGCTTTTGACCATTGAACATGGCTATACCACATTAAGAAAAAAATACTATGAGTGATTAAAAAAAAAATTTGCACACAAAGCAACTGGATAAAGAGATGAGAATTGATAATTATCAAGCCAACCCTTGATGACCATTTTGCATTTCATTAGTATTTTAAAATGACGAAAATATGTTGGAAAACAAATATAATCAACCTTATTCGATGATGGATAAGAAATCTTTAGCATAAGAAACTTAATCAGTTACTAAATACACATGGGACAGGATTTTGTAGTCCCATTTTTAAATAATGCTGGCTAGGTCAAAATCACTGACCATCATTTGGTTATAGCAGGGGTAGAAACTAGCCGAGATTGAGCACCAAGGGCTGGTAACTTGAAAAAGTTACCAGCCCTTACAATTTTTCACCAGCCCTTATTTTTGCTCCCATATCTTTACCGATTCATTGATTATCAGACCGGGGGCAATCATGCCGCTCAGAGCTTAGGCCCCAAAAAATTATGTTCGTTTCCGATTTGTTGTCATTTAAACCATTGGGTAAGTAGGATTGTTTTCTTTATATTTTGTGTCTTTTTTTTTTGTAATTTGTAGGTAAGAAATTCATTTTATTTTATTTTGCGCCAAATTCACTTCCATGCCCGTCTTGTCTACAGGTATAGGTGTGGTATTCTGTACCTATGTTAAAGACCTGTTCAAAAATGCTGTTGCATGTACTACCTGTACTAAAATTCACTTATTTTTGGCTTTTTCAGTGAGATGCCAAAATCAACCTCTTCTATTATTTTGATATACGTATTTCATCAAATAAAAATACTAGCACACTGCTTTGTAGATCTTTATCTTATTTAAATATAGATATGATATTAATTACTAAGCAGCTGGGGAATAATTCCCAGTGTTGGATTCGACATTGCAGGGGACGGTTTGCTGTTTAGAACTGTCAAACAACATTCTTACACACTCACTAAATAACTGGTTAGGCACAGACATACGTTTCCTCCAGCCTGATACTCCAATTGGAGGGCTGTTGAATTATAATTCTAAAGTCAAAATTTGCGC
>OZ024908.1:18156100-18189724 GCA_964017125.1 Flabesymbios commensalis | reverse complement strand
GAAGACTTTTTTACCGTGTTTAATGGAAATCATCCAACATTTTTAGTGTTGTTATTGTTTTCTTTTTATATAATAACCACTCGAATCGGCGGGGCCTTATGGTAGGCTTGATAGCATTGCATTTGGTATGCTAGATCGACTGGCCAGGCAGCCTGCTTCCCAGAGCTAGCTATCGCTAAGAAACAAACATAGTCATCGCTGGCGCTTCAATAAAAGCATAAATATAAAAGGTAACTAGGCCCAGATAAAGTGAACTATGTCTATGTTGTGATAAATCTCTTTGTTTTTATCTATTTTTTCATCAACAAAACATGTGATATGTCTAGCTGAAGTGACACATAACGACTAGGCCCATATATAATAAAAAAAATTACAATGAAATTATTGGAACCCACTAAAATCGGCACTCGCCGGCAGGGCTGGTGTACCCCTGATACTTACCAGCCCTTACACATTTCCACTCGCCCCGGGCGAGCGTTAGTTTCTACCTATGTATAGTAACCAATTATAGTAATTGTCTATATATAAAATAGTGTATTACAACACATTCAATAATTTATATGGTACAAAAAAAAGATACATATAGCTTGTACAGCTTCAACAGGATGTTGGTAGCGAACAATGGCTAATCCTCTACTTTTCCCTTCAGCATCCAGTTTCATTTCACAGTTGATGATGTTACCGGCCATTTTAAATATCTCTCTCACTTTCTTAATGTTAACTTTCTCATAATCAAGCTGCGTGTAAAATATTTGGCATGATTAGAGAACAATAAAATATTTTATAGCAAAATCGAGCCAGCTTCACATACAAACAAAATATCAACATGTCGTGTACAGAAGTTTTGCAATTATTTCTTTTGATAGTCAACAGATTACAGCCTGCAGGTTTTACCCTAGACGGCAAACATCTTCCATTCTACTGCTCATGATTTGTTTATTATCTACTGATTTTCAGGCTTTAATCTGAATATAAATAATAATACACTGGTAAAAACTGTTTTTTTTTGTGGTATGATTGTTAAATAGATATATTTTTGATTTTTCAAAACATATCTCACAAAACAATGATGACTTTGTACACATAAATAAATGTACCCTGTAACTGTCCAATACAGAAAGCCTTAAAAATAGATATTATCTAATTACTAGCATATTTTATTGATGTAATTTATTAGAAAAAAAACAGTGAATTAATCAACAACACTTACATTTGCAACAAAAACCTGTTCAGTGATGCTACTTGGGTCAATCATCAATTCCTCCAAAATAGGTCCCAAAAGAACACTCATATTTCCAATCTTTTGCGCGACGAGACTTGTGGCACGATCAGAAACTTCTATGCCTCCCATACCTAGATCATTGTCATAACCCATACCACCACCATAACCTCCGGACATGCCACCATAGCTTTCAGACATCATGCCACTGTATCCGTCACCAGCAGACATTCGGCTGTAGCCTCCATCACTAGCGGTCATTCGGCTGTAGCCACCTCCGCCTCCCATACTTCCTCCCATACCGCCTCCCATACCACCGTAACTCTCACTGCTTGCACTTGGTGCTGACACGCCATGCCGTACTTTGTCATCCTCTCTTTCCTGTAGGCAAACACAACTTCATTTTATTTCAAAGCATACTATTACAAGCTATTCCAGTAATCAATAATTGTGTGTGCATGAAAAGAGTGCCAGAAGAGTGAAAATGCTGATAGTACAGGATTAGCTAGTGCAGGTCGGCAGCAGCTACAAGCCCACATTTAATATTGAAATATGCAGGGATCGACACTTAACACTGGCCCCTTGGACCGAGGCCAGTAGAAATTAGTAAGGGCCAGTAAATCACATGAAATACTGGCCCTGGGGGCCAATAAAAATACCAGGTGTTTCGCTTAATTTGATTTTAACACCTTTTTTGATGGCTATGTTATGCAAACAAGTCAAAATTTACAAATGAGCCTGTGGTTAAGTAATAAACGTTCATTTAAATTTTGTACCATACCGTTACATCAATTTTTTTGTGATACAGTGTACGTTAAGGACTATCAGATATGGCTAAGGGTCAGTAATTATCTAACCTACTGGCCCTTTTGGCTACTACCTCAGAGAAGTTAGTGTCAATCCCTGAATATGACATCAGCAACATCAGGATAGTTTACGATATCCTTAGAACCAGTAATATTCCATTTCAAAAAAGACCCTTCTCCATTTCGGCCAACACATAAGCTACCGGTAATATAATAAGACCCAAGATATTTGGACAATAACGAGTTTGCATTGCATGTAGTCTTGCACTATATTATATTACTGAAATCAGTGGTCATCACAAGCTTAGTCAACATGATTCCCAATATCGATTCACTCGAGATTCAGCATTCAAAACAGATCAGATCAAGTGGGGCGACTGATTTTCCGTCTCAAAAAAATTGATTTTCCGTATCACGTTTTGGTGAATTCCGTTTTATTCCGCTTCAGTGCAATTTTCACAGATTGTTGACTAAAATACAGTGACTGAGTATGCTACAAGTAACTCAGATCTGTAATTGAATAACAACACAATTGTTGATTGCCAAAATCATCAACAGAACGAAACACAAAAAAACATTATTTTTTCATATTATAACTGCATATATTAGTATCTTACCAATGCCAAGCAATAATAAAAAATTGACTAACTAGTATAAGAATCGCTGATGGAAAAAGTGCTGACCCATCCAGCCCCTCATCAACGCACACGCTGCGGTCATGGTCTTATTGATTGTACTCTCATTTCCCAGTCACCTTAGCCAACGTTGACCCAACATTAAGTAATGCCACGCATGCTGTGATTTGGGAGTCCTCAGCCGATTTCGGCAAGCTCCGGCTCATTTACATAATGTTTGGGCATGCGTCATCAGTGTTGTCATTTGAAGCCGGCTGCCGGTTAAACAGCCGGCTATTTTGCTGTTTTGGTCGGCAACATTTGACAAGCTTTTTCTGTTTTGGTCGGCAATTGTTTGACATTATTTTGAAGCTTCTTCTTTGCCATCAATAACGTTGGACTAGTAGGCCTACCAAGCGCGTTGTTGTGATCCACGGATATAGCAAACAGTATGAGTAGGCCTACAGACCAACACGGCAACGGCAGATCTACACACAGGCCATGCAGGCAGGAGGAAGGAATGAAATACCAGTGAAGGATTTAAAGCCGACCTGAGACCGGTAATTTGTATCCAGGGTCGGTGATTGACACCAACCCAAAATAAGCCTCAAGTGCCTCAGAATGCACTCAGGCAACACCATCTTTTTCCAAATTTTCTAGGTGGAAATTCATGCTCGCCCGCGGCCAGTGAAAGTAATGGCATGTGAACCGGATGTGAACCGGTCGCCGAATCGGCCGTGGCGGCAATCTGATATAACATCGAAGGAGGATCAGTTTTAAATCACAGATCGTCTGCTGTAGTGCCGCCAGTATGTGACTATTACGGCCCACGCTGTCAAATTGTGAGCTGTTTGTCGCTGTATTAGTTTCACATGAGTATTCAGTGTTGTTAGAAAAGAGGCTCAGCAGGAAGATTCAGATATATACAACTTTTAAATGCAGTATGGCTGAAAACCAGCTGATGATTCCCAAATAACGTTACAATGCTGCTAATACTAATAAACCAAATATTAGACTGATAAATCGTCTAAATGTCCGATTGAGTACCATTGCCAATATCTCACGATTTTGTTAGGGTATTTTGGTCATGATAGCTGCTACACGCCAGTCACAGGGTCAGCGTGGGTTGGCTGACATGGGATCTTGCGCACGCGCACGCGCACACTATCAGTGAACACGTGACGCTGACTGTCACTGAAATGCTGGTCCAATGTTGGACGTCGCATACCACGCTGGACGCAATATTTAGCGGCATGATTATACGGCATGATTATGATTATTACATAGATCTAGTGCATGAGTGCTTATAACCCAGCAAACACGAGACGCTGACCCAATGCTGGCCTAATGTTGGGCCAACGTCGCATACGGTGCCCAACATCAGAACAGCATTTGGCCAAAGTTCGGTGCTTGCCGGGTTAGGCCACAAAGCATTCTTACATACTTGCCTGTCTTCCATTTAAATAGGGCCTAGACCTACCCAGCAAACACATGACATTGAATCCAGCAACGTATACTGTGGGTTAACAAAGTAGAAGTGGTCCGGCTGTGATACAGGCCTGTACTAGAGGGGTCAGGGGGCATGCTCCCCCTGAAAAATTTTGAAGAAATAAGTGCTTTGAGAGCCAGTTTCCTGCATTTTGACTGAAAAGTGGTCCGGCCATGGCCAGACAGGCCGGACCGCTTCCGCCGGCCCTGTTAAACCAGCATTAGATCAACGTCGTGTGTTTTGGGTAATTCATGGAGACTAACTGTAGCTAAACTTTGTAATCTTGTTCTAAAATAACAGTCCAGAATGAAGGAGAAGCCACCATTTGCTACGTCAAATTTTACAAAATTACCCCGGGGGACCCCCACCCCCTCTCGTACTCTCCCCGCAAGTGGCTTACGCATCTGGTAAGGGCGCTGCGCGTTCTATGTTTCGAAGACAACATTTTGGCTTGGCCTGCTACTTTCCCATTGTTGCCTCCTACTTTCAAGTCTAGTGGCAACACTGCGACGTGTACCGGAACCGATCCCTTACTAGCGGGAATAATTGTCTAAAATAAAAATGGCCAAAAATAGTCAAGCTGAGTGACGTCATTGCAACGGATTTCCAAAACGAAAAAATGCCGCGATCACATGTAGACACGGCATATGCCGCAATCAGCACTGGCAAAGTCGCGGCAAATGCCGCGATCAACAGGATAAAAGGTCAAGTCAATGAAATAAGTGGATTTGGACTTATAAAATGACATTTCCGTTTGAACTTTGAAATATGCAATTCCATTTCACTGGGTATATTCTGTGAATTCCGTCCGTTTTCCGCGATCGCGGAAAATTATTGGCCCTAATCATGAAAGATTGTTGGTCTACATATGCACAACATTTTAACAGAATAGCAAAAAACCATCTGTGGATAAACAAATGTAGATTAAATGTTGCTGATTCTAAGAAACACATTATGGTCTGATAAATGGCTGCGGCGTCCATTTTTATAATGTCAAATCGTCATAATGAAATGTTTAACTTTTATATGAACCGGCATTGCAATGTTGCCGCAACCGCGTGATTTGATCCACAACGACTACCAGTCAATAGTCAGTGAATGTTGCCGTCATTAGCCTGACATTGAGCCAGCCGCAGCACCCACAAATCTTACAGCAAACCCCCATTCCTGTGACCAACAACTTTCTGCCACCAGCAACGTTTTTGTCTGGCAGAAGCAAGGTCGTTGGTGACAAGACCCATCCAGCCGTCTTTTGTACGACCTATTTCCAGCTTGGACGTAGAAAAATATCGCCAAATTGCATTGTGGGATGACACTAGACCCCGTCTTGGCCCAACAAGAAGTAAATTTAGACTCCCTTTTATCATTTACTGGCTAAGAAGTCCTTGGTTGGCAACAGGATCTACTGTATGTAATTTAAAAAAAATTTTCAATGATCATATAACTCAATTTTAAACATCAAAATATTAATAAACAAGAGGACTGAAGTCCCATATCATCCCCCGCCATAAATTATGTTAAACTTTTTGTGGTCACAAATATTTAAAAAGTTGATTTGTGGTGGCCATTTTAAATTTCAGTAAAATCACATGCACATTTCCAGATGGTGGGTAATGTGATTGTACAATGTGAATTATTACTGATTTCAATTTTTCAGTTTTTGCGCCCAGAAAATATGAAGTTTATCCATGGCGGCCATTTTTAATTTCAGTAAAACCTTAAAAAAATCACTTGCACATCTCCATATTGTGGGAAATGTGATAGTAAAATTTGAATAATTTCTTTCCTTAAGTTTTGTAGTTTTTGCGCCCACAAAAATTTTTTGAGTTGACCTCTGGCGGCCATTTCGAAATTTGGTAGCATCTTTAACCCTAGAAATGTCCAAGCCGATTTTATCGGCTTTATTTAAATTTAGTTGTTTTGAGACCGTTTTCCCCCCATCTCCCGTCATGTAATGACTACAAATGCATGACGGGTGTCATTATGTAGCCGATATTCTAATTGGCTGGGAAATGCTTTCACGGACCAATCAGAGATAGTCTTACAATTTGACCTAGCTCGTCATTGCTTCAGCTCAGGATGTCAACAAATTGACCATTTGTGTTTCGCTTCAATGTTTAACATCGACTTTGATTAAGTTCTAATTATCGAATGTTTTTATAGATGTGTCACTTTAGAAATACAAATATGTCAAGTCATTTTTTCATATTCATTTACTATAGCTATTACTATTTGTTCAACAATCGCGCAATGAATTGCCAACAATTATTGAAAATGCGCAACTCGTTGGCGCCGCCATTTTGGAATTACGGAAAAACCCGAGTGGAAATCGGCGGACATCGGCTCGCGTTCAGCGGCTTGGCCTAATGGCTCTATATGAATGGGCATATCGTTAGTTGTTCCCTGGTCCAAACTGTAACTGAAGCCACACCCATGTTTTAAAGTAATGTTGTGTGGCTGTTCACGTCTTAGACTAGTCAGGCCTATAATATCCCAATAACATGTAAACATATCACGGCTGGTCAATTACACATGGCATTGCTGCGCTATCATGACTATGTTCTAAATCGATCTTTTCCTGACACATCAAAGGTTGAAACACATAGTCTATGGTCTTCTTCCTCAGAGATGCTTTTTGTATGACATTTTTCAACACTGCATGTCAACAAATGTGATAGACTTCCACCTAAATTTACATTTTTATCTAGTTTTAAAAAGGTTTTGGCTTGTTACAATAACAGGTATATGTTAGATCGTGGATTTTTCATGAGAAATAACGTATGAGCTCGCTACTTTTGGCACTCCTGTTTTGAACGCTAATTGCGCTAAAATCCTTTAAAAAAAAATTCTTACCAATTTTTTTTAAGCTACTCAGTTTATAACAGTGACCATTCCTAGATGTCAAGTACCACACAATGCTTTTATTTACAACCATTTATGTGGACTCAAACCTGTCTCAAGTGACATGACTGGTGATTGGCGACCATTTTTGGCGGCCATCTTGGATTTTTCGCTCACCAGGGGGATTTTTCATAGCAACCACTTTGTAGCCCAGGACCCACTGAAACTAAATATATATGGTTTTACATGTTTTCTGACAAGAAAAACATAGCCATATCACTCTGAATCCAAGAAGTCATTTTTCATCAAAAATGTCTGACATTGTACAGGCACAGCTGCCCAAATCTTGGACATAGCTTGCTAGGAATGTGATGTTAAAATTAAAAAAAAAATTGACCAAACAAATTTTTTGAGTTTTTACACCCCCCAAAAAATTCAAGTTGATCTGTGGCGGCCATTTTGAATTCAGTAAAACCTTGAAAAAGTCACCTGCACATAACCATATCATGTGGAATGTGATAGAAAAATTTGAATAATTTCTGACTTTAAGTTTTAGAGTTTTTGCACCCACAAAAAATTTTAGAGCTGCCCTCTGGCAGCCATTTTGAATTTTGGTAGCATCTCTAAAAAATCACTTGCACATCCCCATGTTGCTACGAATGTCATGTTAAAATTTCAAAAAGATTTGACCAGCAGTTTTTCAGTTTTTGCGCCCACAAGAAAACGTGACGCCCTTTTCGCATCAGTCAAATATACATTGTTTGTGGAAGAATATATTAAGTAGACACTTGACTTACTGCTCTGACAACAATTTTCCTTTCGTTAACTTCATGCTGATGTAAATCTTCGCAAGCTTTTGCTGCGGCTTCTGAGTTAGCAACCTCTACAACTCTAAAATTATCGAAAAATGTCAAATACATGTATAGGTTCAAGATATCGCATTCCGGAATTGTTCAGAGTTGGGATTACCTACTGAACACATACATTACATGAGAATATGGTAATGCATAAATATATCCTATCCTATATTTTAAGATCACTTCTTTAAGGCAAGTTGAAAATAGCTCTCTTTAACTCTCCTTGGAGCTTGTGCCCCTGCTTCAGCAAGTTATTTAGGAGAGCTATTATTAACTCCTTTTCAAGCAATCCGAGGTGAGGTAATGTGAGCGAGAGCGATCACTCTCATTAGTGATTATCCCTCCACTAATACACATATAAACTATATCTCAGCTCTGATTAAGATGAAATACAATAACATACAATCCCTTTCATATTTTAAAGCAGCTCCTTAGGATGACATCAATTTTCGTTTCCAGTTTTGTAGTGTATCCCCCAGAGCATGGTTTTATTTTTTTCAGAGTTTTTAGATTTTTAAAACTATTTTTATCAACATTTCTATGAATCCACCTAAAACCTACACCAGCTTTTTGTATACCTAAACACTTGCTTAAGGACAGTTGAATTTAACTACAGCATTGGGCCACATGTTGATGCCATCGGCCCAGCGTTGGGCAGACAATCAGTGCTGCAGGTGTATCCCCCCCATGTCCTGACTATAAAACACCAATTAGCGGCGATTGCTTTGATTTTAACGTCCAAGACGTGGGAATATGTGGTGTAGAGTGCTGTATATTGCAGACTTGTTTTGTTTACATGGCAGTATATAACCTGGAAATTTACCTATTCCACTCATTTCCACTCATTTACTTTTTAGTATTTTAGTTAAGATCAGTAGGCTATGTAGCTTCATATGAATTAAATTTTCAAAATTGACTAAATTGAAAATGTCTCATCCCACGGGGTCCCTTTAAGCTTTTTATTTAGTCATGGACATTTAGGAGATTTCTACACAAACACAGGGAAAAATTTGTTTGAAAATTATTGATTAGAAATTTTCTCTTCCAAGTTGTAACTGGCTAGATATCCTTTCCATTCATGTATAAATATTTTGCTAATCAAAATTACAAATTTGGCTAGCAAATGGGCAGAATTGCATAGCAAAACTGAACAATTTTTTCCTTAAAACATACCCAGACAGTCATGGACAAATATCTAAAACTCATCAGTTATGTGATCCAGACACCCCAGGCCATGGGTGACAGTAGTTACAAAAAGCCCTGTATACAAGTCACACACAAAATGTTAGCAAATTTTTTTTTTCTTAAAATGGAGAAGAAATGTCATAGCTCACCCACAACCCGAATGATTGCCATCTCCACCATCATATAAAATCACATGTCCAACATTTGAAGCACCAACTGAAAAAGTTAAATATTAAAAATTAATTAAATTGTCAATCCCAAATATTTGGAATATGATTTTTTCAATTAGAATAATAATAAATTTGTTTTTGCTTCCATAAAAATTTGTTAAATTTCCTATTAGAATTTGGGACAATCTTCAAAAAATCATGTCTAAATCTCAATATTTGTTAGGCCCGGGAATGTGATGTGTTGTCATAGATATTGACAAAGTTTAAAATATGAAGTCTGTAAAATATAATAGTAAAGCCATGGTGATAGAATTTATTTAATTCTTGCGAGATATCCAGAAACTAAACACGAATGCACAGACGTACGGCCAGACATGGTGATGACAATATCCCCCGCCCCTACTTCGTGGGTGGGGGATAAGAAAGGGACTTGTGACAAAAAGGAGATTTGGCACCTACGGCAAACTGAGAGATGAGCACAGAACAATGTATTCAAACAGATGAGTGAACTGAATAAAGCTTACAGGGTTCCTGCCAGGGGTGCCAGGGAGCCGGACCCCTCCCCCCCACTCACCACCACAAAGAAAATAAAAATATTTTCCATATTTTGCTGACATTTTAGTTAAAATAGGCCATTTTAAGCACAAAAACTTTTAAAAAATGTTTTTTTTTCTCCAGGGGGAGGGACCTCTCGCCCCTTATGAACCCGCCACTCAAACATTCCTGGAGGAAACCTTGGAGGGGGTTCAAAAGAGTTTGAGTTCTCAGTTTTAAATTTTAGTGCTTACAGTGGGCTATTTTAACTCCAGTTTTGAGTGGGGGAAACCCTGCTTACAATCGAAAGTGAACTGACCAGGGCACGAAATAAGGATTGTTAGCCTGGTTGTCCGCCGGACCACCAGGTCAACTTTTCAGGCTGTCTGCAAGATTTTCTAGTTGTCCGAATTTTGGGACATGAAAAAACATCCGCTTATTTCAGGCGTTAAATGCAGGGCGGGACACTAACTAATTAGACCTTCTTGCCCGAAAGACAAGAACATTTTTGGGGTACTTGTCCCCCAATTTATCACTTGCCCGACTTGCCAAAGACATGCATTGTCTGTTGTGACAGTCATTCAAATTTAAAATGGTGAAAATTGAAGCTATTGCCCATGGGGCCACTGACTGAAATTTTTTACTTGCCCCCCACCTAAATTCGGTTGCCCCTGGCAATCAGGCAACTATTAGAGTCGAGCTCTGGTTAAAGGGTTAAAGCGCCGTGCACAAAAACCATTATATTTTTTTGTAAATCTTTATGAATTTCTGACTGGTTGTCCGACGGAAACCCTAAGATTGATACTGGGTTGTCATAGGCAAAATAGGTTGTCTCTGACGCCCAGAACGCCCTTATTTTGTGCCCTGCAGACATGGGGCCGTATTCTCATATATTGCTAAGATAAGAACAATTTTTTTCTTCTTTAAGATAAGAAGCAGCGGAACTAAGAAGTTGCGCAAGTTGCCATTCTCGAAAAAATTTGGAACATTCTTTGCTACTCAAATTTCTTTACTTTGTTGCAATGTCATCAGTGTCAACATCGTCATCTTACTATGACGTCACAAAGCTAGCCTAGTCTATCAGTCATGTCAGTGCAGATTCTAGGCCTATGGCTATGCCCAGACTATGGGACAGCTTCTCTCGCATGCAAACTTCAATGTCGTATATCTTAATGAAAAACATCAATATGTACTGACGGTCTTTTGTATAGTGTTCAAATAAGTGTAAGTTTTATATGTGTGTAGTTTTTGGCTGTAAACACGGCTTTTCTGTGCTGTTTTGGCACAAAATACACTGTGTTGCGTAAAGCTGCCATAAAGTTACGCAATAATATACTCAATTTCTTAACTATTTCGAGAATAGCACTTAGGAAAAATTCTCAAAGTTATGCAACTTCTTAGTCTACTTATGCAATTCTTAGACTTACGCAATTCGTATCTCTTTTCGAGAATACAGCCAATGGCGAGGAAAACAAAAAACCCTCAAAACTGATAAACTAACCAGATTCCTTGAAAAGATCCTTGAGATCTTGCCAGCTGCATGTGTATGGAACATTTGCTATATACAGGCGAACTTTGCCCTGTGTAGATTGACGTCCTTTGTTCATTGTGCCACGAGTGAGCTGTTCAGAACGAGACCGCACTGGCGAACGTGAACGAGACCTGTAACATATATAATTCACATACATATTTATTTGGACCCTTTAAGATCCCTGATCACATTAATTATGTGCACAGAGCATAGTTTTAATGAAATTAATTGAAGAAAAGTGGCACAAAATAAGTTTTATTTCTCCGACCAGAGGGGTTACAGTGTAGTGCATAATTTAACTGGTATAGCATCACATTTTGTGACACATCCAAAGCTCGAAGTACTGCGGTGCAATAATATCAGCTTTATTTGTTATTTTTGACACTGTGTCAAAAGGGGTGAGTTTTATATATCTGGTTTGCACGTCATGCTTCAATTAAAGTACCGGGTACGCGTATGTCAAAGGTAGTTACGAAAATCCGATGTTAATGGACGTATGCTCAGGTTTCTGCTGGTTCAGATTTTAAAATGCTAACTATTAAAAAGGCAACCATAAATTGTTTGTAAAGAAAACATCAATTGAAATATTATACTTCACATTGCTCTTCCGAAATCAGTTAGTAATATTTTCACTGCTCTCCCACTAGTTTCTTGTAAAAACAACAAAACGATCATGTCAAATTCACTCCTTGATTTTCTCTCTACAAAGTCTATGAAAAGCCAGTAGCATCGTTTTGGTTTGAAATGTTGAGGTTATATCTAAATTTCGAATTACTTTTTATGTTTCCGAAAATTTTCAATATTAGAATTGGTACGTCTCACCATCATCTTTATAGGGTAACCGGACGACTCGGACCCTATACCAACTCGGAACCTATACCAACTCGGACACTAGACCAACTCGGACACCACCAACTCGGACACTATGCCAGACCAACTCGGACCATATACCAACTCGGACCCCATCATTATATAACCAACTCGGACACTACTCGGACCCAGCTGATAGGCTCTATAGTCCATGTAGACTATAGGCAGGAAGTTAGTTAAAAATAAACAACTCATAAAATAAAGTCAAACACAGATACTATAGTCCAGATCATTTCATCAGTATATTTCATAAATCATTTTATCAGTATATTTCATAAATCATTTTCACATTTTTAATTAAATACTGTACATGTACATTGTCATTGTCTACATTGTCTACATTTGAGGTCCATTAACACGGGAGCATGCTCTTAACAGGCTTGTGGCATCCCTTTCTCTGGCAGCAACTCTCCCCAGCAGCGGAAGATTCTGCCTTGCAGGTTCGCATATCTGCGTCTGTGGTTTTGTCTGATTCTACTCTCGGACACCAGTTTTACCTGGATATTCACAATATTCAGCGGTACGATACTGTAGTAGTGTAATGCCAGTATCACATGTTTTGTGCTGCCAAAGATCACAGCCGTCACATTGCACAGCATGTTGTTTTGGTCTGACGTGTAAGCCGCAAGAAATACATGAATGTACAGACATGATTATATCATGTAAGGAGATGTATACGTTGTGCAAGTACCATGGAAATGATGACTGGATTCAGCGCAGTGGGACATTTTATAAGCGGGTACATGCTGAAAGTGTGGAATGTTTGTGTCCCCTATACTTTCGCAGTGGAGTTGAGTTGTGACATGGGAGCGCAGCACGGGAGTACAATTGTGAGAAGTACAATTAGGACTAACAGCAGATGAAAAGGTGTACCAATTACCACCAGCACCTATAGCGGCAGAATACTGTGTGATTATCGCGGCATTATACTGGCACACAACGATTCAAAAAACATATTTTATGATCGTTTCGACTGACTTAATGATATAATAATTATTGAAAAAAAGCAATAAAATTTATTTATGTTAAGCTACAAATTTAATTAAATATGTGCTTAATCTACTTACAAACCTGCTTGCGAACACGATGTATTAACCCAATGCTGGTTCAACAACAGGCCAGCGGCACAAGCATTAAATCAGCATCAATGAGATGTATCGTATTTATCACCTTGATATGGAGTAATGGAACATATTATATTTAGAATAAAGACTAAATAAATTTTGTGTCGCGCATTTACCAGTTTAAAGAGGAATGCGAACGAAATTAAATTAACCATTTTATAGGCGATTACGAGTACGCCTATATTCTTTTTGTTTATTTTTTTGGTAGAACATACAACATCAGGTTTTAAACATATTAAACATGTTAAAGTTAAATCAGCTAGATTAAATTACAAGCTGTGATAGCGTTAAGCGTCGGCGCGAACATAGCTGGACGCCTTACTACAAGAGAAAAAAATGTGATATATTTTTTTGTTTTTTGGTTGTCATTGTTATTTATTAGAAGATAATATATAACAACAAATATAAACATACTAGTTATTAAATAAGGATATAAATCTCGTCTTTAGCATGGGGAGAGTTTATTGTGCTTTCCAGTATATCACACCTCACTAGTGGACAGGACATGTCATCACTCTTTTGAGTTGTTACTCTGCTGTTGATGTTAATCGCGTTTAGGTGGTGTTATATCCACTGTTGAAGCTAATTGCGTTTTACATGGTGTTTTATCTACTGTTGATGCTAATTGCGTTTTACATGGTGTTTTATCTACTGTTGAAGCTAATTACGTTTTACATGGTGTTTTATCTACTGTTGAAGCTAATTACGTTTTACATGGTGTTTTGTCTACTGTTGAAGCTAATTGCGTTTTATATGGCGTTTTATCAACTGTTGTAGTTAATTGCATTTTATACAGTGTTTAACCCTTTAACCATCGGTGCCGATTTTATTCGGTTTTTCACTTAAATATTATCACATTCATTGCCGCCTTTAAACATGTTAAAGCCATAATGTGACACCAATCAGCACAATTTTAAAAAGAGTTGACTTCCGTTTTATCAAATCTACATAATTTTCACTCACTTGAAGTTGTGGATCGCGTCAGCGAGACACAACTTCAGGTGGGTGAAAATTCCAAATAAATAATTTGGCGGTTAAAGGGTTAATAAAAATGACTTTTTAAATAGAAACTCTACCACGCATATTTTATCTAATATTTGTAATGTATATACTGTGATATCTTTTATCTGTGATACGTTCGTATGTAGTATGTAATATACATGTTTTCCTCACTTGTGGGGGTTTTATAGAATAAATAATATATATATAAATCTATATATCTATATATATATATGGAATGGACGACAAGCATGCTCATACACCAAGTTGACTGCAGGAAGTTGACATTGGAAATCATGAGTCCTGTTATTAATCATACGTCTGCTCCTGGGACAAGGTAATATTAAATACTATTTATCAAAATAGAAAAGAACAAGACAATACAAGCAGCATGACCAGTAACAATATTTTTTATTAATTTTTAAAACCAGAAAAAATAAAACATGGCGGTGACTAAGAGCAATCTCAACCCTAAGGTCCGAAAAAACGCTCATAACTTTTTAATGACTGTGCGGAAATGTATCAATAACATCAATTATTACATCAAAACCCCACACACATTCCTTTTCATTGACATTTCGCGAGCATTAGTGGAGCGAATTAATCAAAGATTCGCAACTCATCAAAGCCGTTGACATTTCACGAGCGCTCTCGCTGACAGGTCTGAATTAGCGATCAACTCACATGAATCCTCATCACAACACCTGAGGTGCAAGGGGTGTAGCGGGTGAGTTCACTAAAGACTCGCAACTCATCAAAGCTGTTAGCATTTCACGAGCGGCTCTAGCTGTGAGTTCACAGCTAGACCCCTGGATATATTTTAATATTTGTTCTTGAATAT
The DNA here is from genome assembly GCA_964017125.1 of Flabesymbios commensalis. Taxonomy (NCBI): domain Eukaryota; kingdom Metazoa; phylum Annelida; class Polychaeta; order Terebellida; family Flabelligeridae; genus Flabesymbios; species Flabesymbios commensalis. The sequence continues at coordinate 18,174,644 of OZ024908.1, read as the reverse complement.
GGGCCGTATTGTTGAAAGATATTTTTGTTAAATAACTGATATTGCTAAAAAATTAATCACATCGTAGGCTCTTATTGCTAAAAGATATTTTTTGTGTTAATACTAGGCAGTGGTTGCTTGTTTGGATTGACGCGACAGACATTTTCCACTTTCCATGCTTTAAAAATAATTTTAATTGAAAATGCAAATAAAATACATTTATATTTATTCTTTGTAGGGTCCGAGTTGGTTTTAGACGTGTCGGACCCTATGCCAGCTCGGACACTATTCTACCATTACCAAGTCGGACACTGCCGTGAACCAACTCGGACACTGTTTGTAGCAGGGTCCAGGTTGGTTAGGGTCCGAGTTGACCCGGAACCCTTTATAGCGATCCATATAATAATACAGTGGTGAATCCAGAATGTGCAAGAGGAGGGGGCGAAAGCCACATTTTGGCTGAAAAAAGGGTGTTAGCTTCACTTTATTCAAAAATGCATGAAATGCAATATTTTCACCAAGAAGGGGGGGCGTACGCCTGGTACGCCCTGTGCTGGATCCGCCACTGTACTAGGTAATGCCAAGGGAAAGTCGGCGAACGTCAAACAACGGCCGTCCATGGGACATAGTACGTAGCCTAGGCCCTACTACAATCTGCGGTCATCCCCGACCTGGTACAGTGGTAGCCTAACGGAGTAACGCTGACAAAACTTTATAACAGAATTAGGTCATCGTCTCAAAGTTAGAATAATTCAGAATTATGTCACATATTGTATGCTGTGCATCTACTAATGCTCAGTTGGTCTATCACAGTCACTTATGTCACTACGACTCTACTTCACTAGCGCCATGACCACTGATGACCAGTGAGTGTGACAGTGTGTCTACTGAGAAAGAATGTCTCAAGACTACAGTAATGTCTGCAGTAGTCATTCACACGCCGCTGACAGTCACAGGGGTTTTAAATGTTAAAAAATACAAAAAGTTCAAGAAATAAAGTGCCTATTTTCAACTCATAAAATTCAAGCATTGAATAATATACTGACATTTTAGTTCAATTTGGGAGGATGGATAGACATATGTCACGATTGAAGACGATATAAATCTACATGCAGCAAACACTTGCTGACAGATCGAAGAGCGACCCAATTAACGTTCAATTTCAACAGTTCAATCGTCACTCCCGTCGTCCGGAGTATGGCAAGCAAATCGGCAATATACGGCATAACACTAAGTTTAAAAGAGGCCGAAATAATGAGGTTTTTTAAACATTAGATTTAAAATAAAATGAATGCATAATATATCATTAACCTCATCATATTCAGCACAAAATAACAAAAAATTCACGTGCGTCACGTTCTACGAGACCACACATCCACTGGCTTTCCAGCCTACGGTCTCTTTGTACGCAGTCACGTGACGTAGATTTTGTGTCACGGGGATCATAAATTGTGCGATAAAACAAGACAACGTCGTAGAACCAGTGTTGGAATAATGTTGGCCCACCGTTTGCAACGCTAGTCCAAAAACTACTCCAATATTGGTAGAATAACTAGGCCTATTAATTGCTTGGTTTTTAAACTGGAGTGGTCTAGGCCTATTTGCCAGTCTCTCTCGCAGGATGGGGGGGAGTGGTGGGGTGATTAGCAGCAAGGGGAGGGCAGGTGAAATGAGTCCTGTCGCCACAAATGGCTATTTTCAGATGCTCTCAATGGTCAATTTTTAATATTTACTTTACAAAGATTTTGCTTCTGTCGCCACATGTGGCGATGTGGCGACCACTTGCCCACCTCTGAGCAGCTGAAATTCACTTCAGCTTCCGAAAAAAATATTTCCCGTCTTTCAGTGGTGATAAAATTTAAAAACCTGCACCGCTGTTGGGGTTGAGTTAGTACACCCGGGTGTGAACTTGGGTTGAGCTGTAGGCTACTGGGGAATGAGTTGGTACTGATGATGAGTTGACTGCCACTCGGCATATATCTTATGGACCTATATATGGCTATATCGACTGAGCTATTTCTAATACATGGACTTGGTCAATGATGTAGATAGAGATTTACTTTTTATCTTCGGCCAATGTTTGGCCAAGATCACAAACATTGGGCCACCGTGATTAAAACAATTTGAATAATCGCGCTCTAACGGTGAGGATTTCAGAAAGTACGAGACTTGTCAACTAATCACGAGTCAGAGGTTGATCGAGGTATCACAGCTAGATAATCACACAACTAGTAGGCTAATCACACTCCCATACTTTACATGTAATTCCCCTATAGGAATAATTGCCCACACACTAGAGGCTATATACAGTGTAGTGAAGTGAAAAAAAACATATTTAAAATGGGTGCGTACAGCCTACATTGTTATTTTTTGGCCGAAGACAGTGATTACCTTCAAAGGGTGGAGAGATGCCATTGCCGGTGACCCTCATGGTTTAGAGACCCTCATTGTTTGTGGTCCCTCATATTTATATATGTCACTTTGTATTTCTTTTGTGTTTTCGGTGAATTACGCAAAATCGACCATTGTCAGGAAAGAAACCCACATAATTTTCATCAATAATTCTTACCTTCCTGACCATAATAACTAAGAGGTTTGGAGAAAGTAAAATCATATTAGTCCAAACTTTTACTAATACATTCCAAGTATAATAGACCTAATTGACTGCGTGGGACCTTGCAGGCCCGTAGCCAGAGGGGGATCGGAGGAGTCGTACCTCCCCCCCCCCCCCCCGCAAGCTGAAGGTCCACATCCCTTATCGCAGATTTTTGACCAACTTCACAAAAACATTGGTTAAACGTTTTAAGACTACGAATTACCATTTTACATTGCCATTGCCATTGCCAGTGATGAACGGTGACATAGTAGGCCTGTTTTGTATTCATGCTACACTCAAATCAGATTTGGTTTAGAAACAAATAAACAAAAAAGTGTCTAATTGCAGTTTTGAAACTGCCCAAATTTACCACATGTGGTTAACAATTTAATTTTACTGCACCAATGCATTGTAATATCTTTGTTTTTATATATCGATTTTCACGAAGAAATGTTTCTTTAAGAAATATGCCTGTCAGAATCACAATAAGAACTCTCGTTCCAACTATTCACAGGTGTGCAAAAAAAACAACAAAAAGTGAAATTTGAGTGTCGATGTATTTTGTCACGTTAGCACTAAGGTAGAACTCAGAAATACACATAACAAATGTTTCCAATGTGTCTGAAAGTGTATCATACTTTGATATGAACATGTCACCTTTTTATATATATCTATAGTTGTGGAATATGCATATAAATAGAAGGAATGGTATATCTTACAATGCTATCGTGACAGTGTCAAGTCCCTCAATTCGTTCAGGTCTCATAAGTGCTTTGATATATGAACAAGATTATTCTTTTCTGACTACCATCATGGCAAGGTGCCGGAAAGCAGGGGTTGTGGGGAAATGAAAGTTGCAGGTCAGTTGAAATTACCTGCTCTGATTTTTTATGGTCAAATAAAGCAGGTATTAATATAGACAGTAACGTTAGCATGGCACATTGCTATAAACATATTATTAGGTGTGCAATTAAATATTAAAACACTATGATGCTGTGTATAATAATATGCATGGTCCATTCCCACAATTCACTGGACATAGGCTGCATTTGTAGGCCCATATGAGCCATATAGCAGTCTTAAAAATGTGCTAACGTGAGATAAGTTTGGACACCTTTATTGTTAATGTGACAATATAATTGACACATATATTAGTGTATCGTGACATGTTCTTTGACCCTTCATATATTAACGTGACACATCGTGTGGCACTGGAACTGTCAATGTGACAGTGTCATTTATAGGGTAATTGAGATCATTCTTCTAAGTGTGAAATCCAAAGATTTGTGTTTAGTCCAATTGTGTTTACATATCCAGTATTACATCAATGGTTGGAAAATGTTCTTCAACAACAGAATACTTTGGGAGGTGTCATTGGCATCTGTCACGTTAGCACTTGCTGTTTATTCCACACAGCACAAATAAAATCCCGTAGCCCTTCTACAATCCAGCAATCTGAAACCAGCCATTCAAGTAAATATTTCTAGCTGTGTGCATAATTATACACTATGGGCAAGGATGTGACTTCTATTAGCACTGTTGCTAACGTGACACTAGCAACATGTCAAAAAAACGACACGTTAGCAGGACTTAAATTCAACGAAAAACACACTTAGCTTTAAATTATATACTTGTTGAATCAGAAATATAATCTTTTGTCTTTTAATTTTCACTTGAAGCTGCTTTGTTGTCCATATATCTTTTAATTTTAATTATATTTTTTTATTAGTAGGCCTATAATACTTTGTATTATTGACATTTATCAGATATCAAGTATGTTGACTTCTAACAATGCAAACACTTATTTTTGAGTGGGTGCAGACAAATTCTAAGCCAGCGAAATGGCTTTTAGTAACACTGTTGCTAACGTGACATTGACAAGGTGTCAACCAAATCGTCACGTTAGAATACTTTAAATTCACCAAAAACGACACTAGTTGGCATTAAGCAACCTCCTTGTTTGATCACAAATACAATCTACAGTCTTTGAATTTCAATTTAAATATTGTTTATGGTTGCTTCATAGTACCTAATTCTTTTAGCAGATTTTGTAGTTCTAATCATTTATATTTTTTTTCACAAAAAAAACATTTTTTTGTTCTATTGATTTCATAAACTATCCCATTGACAAAAGTATCTAAAAACTAACATAGTAGGCATACTGCTGAAATGAGTAAATTTTGACAACATTACCATATTTACAAATTATGGTCAGGAAGTCAATGTGGCACTTTATCGTTTATCATATGAAGCCGTTGTTACTCCATGGCGATACAGTTTATGTAGATGATCAAAAATGATCAGCCTAGTGAAGAATAATTGTATTTTTAAATGTGTAAGTGACTGGCATAGTACGATCAACAGAGAAACGGGAAGAAGAGGTGTCGTGGAAATAAATTAAGGACATAATATCGGCAGTTGAAAGATGAATGTGGTGTAGAGGAGTATGTTATAAAGATACAATCTGTTAAAAAGCGGAGTGCGTTTAGCAAGTTTCTAAGTGGTGTGGCGCCTATAAATTTTGAGATGGGTCGTTACCTTGGTATACATGTAAATAACATATTCTGTAATTTTTGTGAAAATTGTATTGAGGATGAAAAACATGTTTTATTGAGTTGTCCTATGTATAATGGTGTACGACAAGCTTTGTTCAAGCAGGCGTGTTTTAACTCTGATTTTATGTCGCATGTGTGAGTAAGACCAAGACGGCCCAAGTGTAGTTATCGACACCTGTCCAACGAAAGGACGATATTTCATGTCAAGTGGTGTTAAATTGTCAATCAGTACCCGTCATTCAGTTTTGGTGTCAAGTACTACACTCGGGCCACGAAGACGCTAAGCTACGGTTTTTATTTAATAATGCTGCTATGATGTCAAAATGTGCCAACACCTGCCTTAAAATTATTGATATAAGGAACAATGTGATAAATTATGTAAGATAATTAATGAAAATAATTAGGTATTGGAATGTACATGTATTATGTATGTATGTATTAAAGTATGTATGTAAGTATGCACAACGTTTTACATGTCTTTAATCAATTTTATTTCTGATTACTATGTTTTTTTATGTATGTTTTGAATATTTTAGTAAGTGTCTCTCGCAACTCAAACTCTGAGTGATTTTTGTAATATAAGGCTCAGACTTTAATAAATGCTTTACCATGTTTACAACTGTAGTCTTATCATATACAAACCTACTCTGACGTCAGAATTTTAGGTTGTGGCAAGGATTTGATTGACAGTTCTGTCCCTAAACCACTTTTCATCACCGTTGACTGGCGTGATTGGTTGAAATATCTCGTATTGTCTCTCGACATCAACGTGAATGCCCGAGAGATGTTTCTCTTCCAATCACTATCAAATCAGTCTAGTAGCCTGGCTTTTTCAGTATATACCGAGTAATAATCGGTAAAATTTCATACCAATCACTATCCAGTATATACCGATTATTATTCAGTTTTTACCAATTCATTTATTTCCTATATAGTTGCATTATTTTGCACTTGTGTATGACGTAGTGAAGTGCAGTGTTATCCGTACAACCCTCACTACCAAACTACGTCACCTCCCCAAAACTCTCCCTATATTCTACCTAAACACAGCATCTCCACAAAACCCTCATTACGTCACCACGTCACCTCCACAAAACCCCCCTACCTGACCACATCACCACCACAAACATTCCCTACCCAACCACGTCATCTCCACAAAACCCTCCCCACCTCATCACATAACCGACACAAAACCCTCACTACCTCACCACATCACCTCCACAAACACTCCCTACCCAACCACGTCATCTCCACAAAACCCTCCATACCTCAACACATCACCGACACAAAACCCTCACTACTGGTACGTCACCACGTACCTCCACAAAACCCTCCCCACCTAATCACGTCACCTCCACAAAACCCTCCCTACCTACCTCACCACATCACCTCCACAAAATCCTCACTACCTCAATACATCACCTCCACAAAAAACTCCCTACGTCACCACGTCACCTCCACAAAACCCTCACTACCTCACCACGTCACCTCCACAAAACCCTCCCTACCTCACCACGTCACCTACACAAATACCTCACCACGTCACCTCAACAAAACCCTCCCTACCTCACCACGCCACCTCCACAAATACCTCACCACGTCACCTCCACAAAACCCTCCCTACCTCACCACGTCACCCCCACAAAACCCTCACTACGTCATCACGTCACCTCCACAAACCCTCCCCACCTCACCACATCACCTACACAAATACCTCACCACGCCACCTACACAAATACCTCACCACGTCACCTCCACAAAACCCTCCCCAACTCACCACGTCACCTCCACAAAACCCTCACTACGTCACCACGTCACCTCCACAAACCCTCCCTACCTCACCACGTCACCTACACAAATACCTCACCACGTCACCTACACAAAACCCTCCCTACCCCACCACGTCACCTCCACAAATACCTCACCACGTCACCCACACAAAACCCTCCCTAACTCACCACGTCATCTCCACAAAACCCTCACCACCTCACCACTTCACCTTCACAAAACCCTCACTACGTCACCACGTTACCTCACAAAAACCTCTGTATATTATACCTCAACAAATCACATCCACAAAACCCTCACTACCTCAACACATCACCTCCACAAAACCTTCCCTACCAGGTCTAACCACGTCACCTCCACAAAAACTTCTGTATATTATACCTCAACAAATCACCTCCACAAAACCCTCACCACCTCAACAAATCACCTCCACAATATCCTCCTTACCTCACTACGTCACCTCCACATAACCCTCCCTACCTACCTCACCACATCACCGCCACAAAACCCTCACTACCTCAACAAATCACCCCCACAAAATCCTCCCTGCCTAACCATGTCACCTCCAAAAAACCCTCCCTACATCACCACGTCACCTCCACAAAACCCTCCGTACCTCAACACATCACCTCCACAAAACTCTGACTACGTCACCTCCACAAAACCCTCTTACCTCAACAGATCACCTCCACTAAACTCTCCCTACCTCACTACGTTACCTCCGCAAAAACCTACCCACCTCACCACGTCACCTACACAAACCCTCCCTACCTGACCACATCCCCTCCCGACCTAACCATGTCACCTCCACAAAACCCTCACTACATGACCACGTCACCTCCACAAAACCGTCCCTACCTCAACAAATCACCTCCACAAAACCCTCCCTACCTCACCACGTCACCTCCATAAAACCCTCAGTACATCACCACGTCATCTCCACAAAACCCTCAACACGTCATTCCCACAAAACCCTCACCACGTCAAATCCACAAACCCGCCCTACCTCACCACGTCACCTCCACAAAACCCTCCCTACCTGACCAGGTCCCCTCTACAAAACCCTCCCTACCACAACAAATCACCTCCACAAAACCCTACCTACCTAACCACGTCACCTCCACAATCCCCCCTACCTCAACAAATCACCTTCACAAAACCAACCTACCTCACCACGTCACCTCCACTAACCCTCCCTATCTAACCATCTCACCTCTACAAAACCCTGCTTCCCTACCTTAACACATCACCCCCACAAAACCCTCCATACCTCAACACATCATCTCCACAAAACCCTCACTACCTTACTCCCACAAAACCCTCCCTACCTAACCACGTCCCCTCCCGACCTAACCATGTCACCTCCACAAAACCCCCCCTACATGGCCACGTCACCTCCACAAAACCGTCCCTACCTCAACAAATCACCTCCACAAAACCCTCCCTACCTCACCACGTCACCTCCATAAAACCCTCCCCACCTCACCACCACAAATCCTCCATACCTCACCACGCCCCTCCCTACCTAACCATCTCTCCTCCACACAACCCGCCCTTCCAATCCACCTTCACACATTACCTCCAGCTGGGCGACATCTATGGGTCGAGAACAGTTTGTCTCACTGAGTTCTGCCCACCGATCAGGCCTGCTGCTGCCATACCCGCTCATATCATATTTTTCTCAACAGCTATGAAGACACATAGGACCTTGGCGGTCATATTACTCCATAACCAGATGGAAATATTTGACAGAAGGTTACTTTTTGTCTTGCAAAGATTCAGTTCCAAGAATACAATCCGGTTGGTAGTAATTTATAGAATCTATTAAAGCGATAGATTCAGGCCAAAATCATCACTTTATTTTGGCTCCTCCATATGTCCATAATAATTATGTCAACATGTACATGAACTAGAATCGCGTAAGTTATTTAAATTATGTGTTGCGTGTTTACCAGTTAAGCCAGAAATAAAGACGATATTTAATTTCGGATGCATGTCCAAAATAAAAAACACAGGAATAACTGAGAAATGGGGCTTTCGGCACACCTGCTACGTTGCCACAGCAACCCACAATTTGAGACTTCCACAATTCTAGTCTATGGACATGTCTCACATATTATGAACATATCAAGAAGCGAATATATTTTTTTGCTTTTGGATGATTTTTGGCCTGATTGTGTCGCTTTAAGCTTCTGCTTGGAATATAATTTCGCACTGGGATACAACTTATTTTTTTTCCACTTCGCCATTAAACAATATTCAATTTTTAATGCAAACGACATAGCCTGATTTCGCTACCTCATTGTAAATACTGATCAAGAGTGCTTATAATAATTGCCGAATAAATTTTTGTCGATCGTCTGCTTCGAGTATATATACATCGAGGCAGACATGGATTCTGCGATTAGGCACAGGGGATATATTGACTTGAATGAAAAACCCGACTGCATTGCACACGAGTATTGATTCTTGCATTATTATACAACTGTTTTTAAAATTGGTCATTAAGATGAAAAACAAGAGATATATCAGGACATTTTTTTTATTCAAAAACATACATGTCAATAGAAAAAGCAAAGCATCCTATGTAACTTCATACATTTTGACATGATATTGAAAATCAGACGTAAAAAAGTCTCATGTTTGGCTGTGGGGTGTTATACCTTCTAGGCACTGGGGCATGAAAATACCCTTTGTGTATCAAAATGATATGTATATATAATATATAGGCCCTAACAGTATAATGCCGTGGATATTACATATAATAACTTTGATAAGTGATCATATATAATATGCAGATAAGATTATATTAATTTGTCATGCAGTCGTTTGATATATGTAGGTCTATGTGTAGCCTATCTATGATTGCTAATACATTTTTAAATTCTAACATTGTATACCCCATTATATTTGCGTCCGATATAATTTCGCGATTTTAGCGATTGGGCTAATATTTCTGACGAATCTACTACTATTATATCAATGACGTAATATAAAAATCGCCAGTTACCATGGTGACGTAATTTAGAATGAGTAAAAATGAGCAAGACATCAGTACACGTATGTAGACAGAAAATGCTACAAATGAATGTTAAAAATAAAACTGTCATCAGAATTATTACACAGAGCCTATCCATTAAGTGATATAGATTATAGGCCAGTTATGGTAATACAACTATCTCTCGTTTCCTGCATGTGCATACTAGGCTTATTGTACTACAGTCTGTTTTACAATTACATCTGGTCATTTCAGTAGGCCTACTGCCTGGAGTGCAATTGGTAAATGTGTTTTCTGTGGCCTTTATATATATATATATATATATGAGCATGTTTTTGTCACAACAAATTAATATACTGAGTTCGATCATGTTTTTTTTAGTCGTACGAAACAAGTGTTTTTGTGGTGGTTAAATTATATAAAACGTAAAAAAAACAGTCTGAGTAAAAATACAGCAATCAATGTAGTAAATATATCACAGCTCCTCGTGTATATCTGCCTGATCATCTTCGGATTCGAGATCTGCTTCCGGGCCATGAGAATTATAGTATTCTAGTTCATCCTCACCCATTTCGTTTTCCATTATATCTTTCATCAACCAGACTAGGTCCATTGTGTACACTTCTTCCCATGACAGCTCATTATTATTATTCGTGTCTCCCAGCTCAAACAGCTGTAATTATAAATACAGACAAGAATAAAATTTACATGAAATAAAACGTTCAATTGGCAGTGAACAGTTATTACATGAGCTCAGCGCCAAGCTATTTTAAATTATTTTCATCTTACTAATGTTAGATAAATATTGCCTCAAATATGTATTATTTCTATGGACTACTGTCGTTTTGGAAACCTGCAGCGTATGGCTGTTAGGTTAGGCCTATGTTTAGGCCTACTGGATGGATCAAAACAGCGAACGATGTGTTTAAATATCTGTGGTCAGAAATCCAAAGCTGTACTCATGATAAAGTCTACTCAAATTCTCCAGTATTTTTCGAAATGGAGATGGTTAGGCCCTATAACCATCTCCATTTAGATAAGAGGCATGCGTCAGAGGAATTTAATTAAAATTGATTGTTCTGCTATAATAAGTCATTACTTATGGATATAATTATCAGTTATTTTATAAACTTGATGTATGGCATGATCGTCATCTCAATTCCAGGTCCTATAGCTATCCCAACTAAACATGCAATCACTGATTCCCCAAGTGATTCCGTATAATTATATTATTGATGAAACGTGGAAATACACACCGGTAATTGTAATTATAATTGAAACATAAAATAATTGTGTAATTGTATGTGTAATTAAACGTTTCTAGCGAATTATAATTGTATTTGTGATTGAAAAGTTCAGTATGAAAGTAATTGTAATTATAATTGAATAATTATGAAGGGCTGTAATCGTAATTGTAATTATAAATTAAAAAAATAAGTCACCCCCAACCATGGGTTAAGGCCTACAGAGCGGTCAGAGATAATATGACAAATTAACGACATCGCGATAGGCCTACTATTCTTCAACTATCAAGTGATTTGCGCTCTGCGTAATGGTCCAGACTCGGATGGACAAGATGACTCTGGCCAACAAAACAACAAAAAACATTGTACAACCGACAAAATCTTGCGTATATAAAATATATAGTGGTGCAACATTGTGTCGATACTAGGCTATAATACATAATATGATAAATAGGTCATATTATAATATCGACACAATGTTGCAAATGCAGCATGATAGGCCTATACCCCTCCCCTCCAGACAAAACACACTTCTTCAATATACATAATATTATGTGTTCAAGCTTTGTGTTGAGTGCAGGGACTACAGGTTCTCAACAAAATACAGGGATATTGTATTGTAATAATCATGATAATTTAGCTATTGTAAAACCTGTATCACTTTGCATGAAAATTAATTCCGGTCTACATTTCTCCCACTGGTGTGCCACGGAAACCTACCGAAACAAACATGAGCAAACAAGAAAATGTACACCCCTACTTCTATTAGAAACAAGATTCAATATCCGGGGGGGGGGGGTAAGAACGTTACCGCAATGTTTCATTTGGTCATTCCTAACACCATGTGGCCTTTCGTGGGCGCTACGGTGCTCTTCGTAAGCGCCATGTTGCTCTTCAAATATATATATGCATCATTGTGCCCGAATAAGTGTACTCATGTAGATACAGTAGTTATGGTTTTATTTGCTAGAATTGTTTATTAGAACTAGCAATTTATTTCAGAATGCAAAACCATAATTTTGAAAGATAAAATTCAATTTATCATCATCCTCCGGGGGGGGGGGGGCGTTGGGCAGCTCAGTAGATATAGATGTCGAAAGAATAGACTCCCTATTCAGAAACAAATCAGAAGACATACATTTAATATAAGCCTACACACAGGAAGTGGGACACGATTTTCAATATGTACAAAAATGCTCTTATTTGCAGAACACAGAAGTTATCAGTAGGCAGATGCATATTTACACGCCCCTGTTTGTATATCATACAATGAGTGTTGCAGGAATTATACTATTGAAAATACCTTAAATTCCTACAGACAAACTAACAGATAAAAATAAACAATATTTAATGCTGTTATTCTCCTACATACCTTCCTGTATAAACATAATAACGTAGTTTATTATGTGTATATATATGCCTATAACTTGATAACAATGATAACGTGTCTTGTAACAAGATCAAGATAATAATCTCGATTCGATTTGAAAAACACGAACCTTCGGAAGGTATTCCTCGTCATATTCCCAATTCTCACGCATATCGTCCAATGTAATTTTCTCAAGATGCTGGTACTTTGTGAACACTGCCGATCTGAAAAGTTTCGATTGAAATACATATTTGCTAATTTACCTATATTAACCCTTATCCTGTCAAGTAAATTTATTTAAATTTTCACCCACTTGAAGTTGTGTCTCGCTATCGCGACCCACAACTTCAGGGTATACGCAAAGAGCACAGTGCGGAATACAGTGATAGTCCAGATAAGGACTACCTGATAGCTTTAACCATTAAAGCGCTGAAATACTTTTGTATAAACCATGGATACCTGAGGGGTTTTTTCAATTTGAAATCATTATAGCTAGATGTCTAAGAAGCTCTTTCCGCTTCATTTGAATACCTATGTCATGGGTCCATGCTTTTTTTTAATGCGGGGATAGACTTTAGACGTCATAATCTGACGTATATAGACGTCAGATTATGACCTCTTAGGTCGATCCCCGCGCTGTAAGCAGGGTATGGGATAAACATCAATTAAATAGGTTGGGAAGTGAACTACGAAATATTTATTATTATTTTATTAAATAAATTGAAGGTTAAACGCTATTGTAAAATATTTCAATTCTTCCAAAATACAAATTTAAATAAATAACATACCAGCTGCTAAAGAAGTATATACATAAACAAAGGTGAAATTGACGCGGGCAAAACATTATTATCGTTGAAAGTGTCTAAGAAATGAGCATCGACAAGATACACTTTGTGTATAAAATGACACATTTGACAGTTTGAGGAAACTCACTAAGTTGATCAAATAATTAAATGAGCTGCTTCAAACTTGTGTCATTTATTCTAAATCTACATTCGTACAACAATTTTGAAAAAAGAGCTATGGAAAACAGGTCAATGTAATTATTAGGACTAAAGGGAATTTAATAGGTCTACTAACAAAATACAATAAAAGGCTCAGTAAAATCAACACGTGAATTCGATGAAAAAAGACCACAAAGTCATGGCCTCGCCGAAGTTGAACATTAATGTACAACTGAACAATGCAATTTAAAGTCGCAATTTGATTATTTAAGGGCATTCAAAATTTATCTAGAAAATCAGACTTCAAGAATTAGCTTTAACTTGTCAATATTAGTTGTAAGGTTGACAACGTGAGATCGGACAACGGTGACTTTCAACTATTGTTGAATTGTATCAGCTGGTATTGACACCATACAGTATGATGAGCCGATTGTTTTGACTTGTTAACATTGTCAAGTATGTATGCCCGACGTATGGTTTATGTTAGCAACAATACATGTAATACATAAAATTAGTAATTTGATAAAGATTATCATTTTAACATTTAGAAAGTATAATGTCAATACCGACGCCACTAAAAATAATTACAAAATTATAAGGTTGACAAAATGATACCTCACAGATCCAGCGGATGGCACTGGAGAAGGTTTAAGTTGACTGAGAGGCATGTGATCAGTCAGCGACGATGCATGCTTTTCACAATCAGATTGGTTGAACCATAGAAGGTGACTGAACCACAGATTTACAGCTAAATTCCGCACGTTGGAAGAATCTACTGCGTGATACCACCTGCAAATATAAGAACACGTTCAATTGACAAAATAGTCATTCAGAGGAGTGAGTGAGTGAGTGAGTGAGTGAGTGAGTGAGTGAGTGAGTGAGTGAGTGAGTGAGTGAGTGAGTGAGTGAGTGAGTAGTAGCGGATCCAGGGGGGGGGGAGGGGCGCCCCCTCCCCCTATTTTAGGGAAAATACTTTAAAAAGTCCCCTAAATTGGCTAAAAGTTATCAAAAAATCTTGGGGGCAAGCCCCCAAAACCCCGGGCGCCCCCCTTTCTTCAGATCCTGTATCCGCCACTGGTGAGTGAGTGAGTGAGTGAGTGAGTGAGTGAGTGAGTGAGTGAGTGAGTGAGTGAGTGAGTGAGTGAGTGAGTGAGTGAGTGAGTGAGTGAGTGAGTGAGTGAGTGAGTGAGTGAGTGAGTGAGTGAGTGAGTGAGTGAGTGAGTGAGTGAGAATGTGTCAGTCAGTCAGCAACCCGCCATGCAACTCGTGCAAAGATGTTGAATATTGTGGCAATGGAATGGCTCACTCTTTTTCACGTCTTAGTAATTGATAAGCAATTGATAAGTCGATCTTTTAGACATGCCCATCAGGCCAGAGGCATTTGTCCGTCGTTGTTTCAATGTTGCGACAAATTCCAAGATGTCATCGAAACATGAAAACATCGACGTAGATGATCTAATGTCTTGTGTCTGTTGGGTGGTGATAATAATTACTCCTGAGGTATGAAGAGGCAGTCCCCTGTGTCCATATGCGCAGAGAACCAAGGTACGTCTCTCATCTGAGGAAACTTGTACATGTCCACCTTCTCAGTATCCAGACGACTGAACCCACGATCTATCTGCCAGTGATCTGCTTTCACTTGATTTCCATACTTCTACAATTACATAAAATGGTGTTAGATTGGCCAGAGCTCATCAGAGTGAGTTCAGAGTAGCAATTTAAAGTTGGTATAAATGCACTTTGATACAATACGAAATGCCAATTGAAGGGTTCCATGCATAAACATGCTAACTCGAGTTAGCATAAATTTGAGTTTTGTATTCAATGCTGTTCCTTGTACCCATATGCATCTTGTGTGAAAAAATTGGAGCTCTAGGGTGAATATATCGTTAGTTCCAAATAATGTCATGTAGAGTTGGCATACACATTATCTAATATAGAGGGTGCAAGTTCATGAAATGTTTGATTGACATAGCCTTGCTCTCGGGAAGCCGGTACGGCCAGTAGATATTCACAAGCAGTATTATGCTATCTGAAGAAAACACCTGCATTTTTTAAATATTTACTTGCAAGATGTGCTAACTAAAATAAGCATTGATCTGTATGCTTTATCCACATAGCATGTCAAAACTACATTTCAAAAATGGTATAAATGTGGAGTTTATCGTCACTACCACGTTGTGGTAATAAAACATAGTGGCTATGTATGCAGAAATCTGGTTATCATTGGTTTACTATTGATGTGTTGTGTTCTGTTGTATCTTCGGATATAACTATATGAGGGCATACTTCTTTTCAAAACTGTAATAATCATATTTGTGCCCCTTTATTATTTGTATTTTATTATTAGAAATGAAAAAAATAACAAAATATTCCCCTTCGGACATAGTGACATTATTTGCACAAAATTTGTCGCATTTTCGGAACAAATACATGTAGGGCCTAATGTAATATCGTAAAACAGAACGATTGAAATATTGCTGTGGTCATAACCGCTAGTTATTATCGTTATTCATATCCAAGTTATGGAATGTTAATGTGGAACGCCTCAGAAAGAAAAGTATCCCCTTATGTATCCACTATTGTAAACAAATGTAAAAAAAATGGAATAGAACACACACAGGTCGATTTAAATAAAAACTGTTTTTATGCATATAAGCCTACATATCGATATTATTAGGCCTAATACATGTTTTAAAGATATTAAAAAGCTTGGTATTGTGTTATTTTTGGTATTTTTATATAAAATGCGTTATGTGACTGATTACGCGCAGATTGGTCCCATATTATGGGAATAACTTGGTGTATAACAACATTCCAAACATAAATAAATATCATATCAATAGGAATAGACCTCTTGATGACGTTATCCAGTATAATATCTAGCCATTTGTTAGGTTGAAGAGGCCTGTCAGTTTCCTCCTACTATGATTATATAAAAATATTGATGAATCTGTTTTTACGAAAAGAACAAACACTGTCACTGTCAGTATAGATATATTTACTAATATCTGAACGAAATCAATCTCGATATCCTTTAAAATATTATTATTGATGGGTTAAAAATTCCTCATGTACGTAGTGTCTAATTGATTAATTGATTAGTTTAATGACAATAACTGTAAAATCCGCTGCACCGATAACATAGCAAATATACATCAAAAAATGTACTTTATCTGACAAAAAATATTTATCTGTCTGCACCTTTTATCCTTCTCTCTACATTTGTTGCGTACACCACGCTAAGTTTAAGACCAAGACTACATTTTCTCTTGACAATAAAAAATAATCAATCGATATCTTCTAAATAATAAAAAAAAAAAATCCACATACACAATTCAGGGTTCAATTTCGTCAGTTTTGTGTGGCGAAAAGCTACACAAATTTGGCCAAATGCTAATCAAACATGAAATTGATTAGCGAAATAGTTCATGTTTAACGATTGGAAAAACCCAATGAATGAGGAGCTTGGTTGCAAATCGCTACACACTATTTTCAAAAGTGCAAACATGAGCCACTCGCATTGGATGGATCTAGTATGAACATTGTAACTTGGGATATCCAACAGTTGAAGAACCATATGAATTTTTCACCTTGTTGTATCCCTTATAGGGGGTTAAAATATTGGACAGCATGGCACCAAAATATCGTTATGTTCTTTTGTCCTCTGTCGTAGAACATCATGGTGTGTTGACAAGGGTTTCAATAAATAACTCTTTATTTAGCGAAAATAATCTTTAAAATATTTTTAAAATAACTCGGGTACTTTGGGGCGCATCTGAGAAACTCAACTAAAAACAATTAAAAATACTTAATCACCTGTCTAATATTTAACCGTCATGCTTTGTAACATCACCAATCACGTTTTAAAGAAATTTAGGGAATCATTTATATATACAGTATATAATTTGTGTACAAGTCATATTGTTTATGATAATAATTATAATAATATGCACATGTGAACAATTTCACATGACATATAGGGAATCAGTAAGACCTTAGATGGCTATAGGTGACCTGCATACCTCTTCTTCGCCTTGAATATGTTAGATCATAGTACAGTGTACTTTAATGTGGACCTTCACAGATATGTCTCAAGGTTGCAAAGTAGGCTGAGCATGATCTTATTCTGCATGTGTACCTCCTAGTCATTTGACAAAAAAAACGTACTGTTATGTATCATATCTCTAGCTAAGAGGGGTCTGATATGCAGAAGACTCAAGTCACTTGACCTTCTAATTAAAACTAATGTGATTGATTTCCAGGAGCGAGATCAGATACATAACTTAAGCTATAATTCACAGCCTGAACGTCTTATCAGATGATTTTTTTTCCTAGCAAACTCATATATCTTCCTGTTCCACTGATCAATTCTTGTAAGGGAAATGTGTAGATTTATCGTCTCAAAGCTTTCTCCAGAGATTCTTTTCAAATCCCGAAGGGCGTTATTTTGAAGTCCTTGGTATCACTCATTGGCCTGAACTTCAAATGTTGCTGGATGTTGAGAGTATCAGGCCTACATAGCAATCTGAGTCGATATTAAGTAAATGAAAAGATCTATAAAATGCGTACTGTTTTTCTAAATACATTTATCTGTTGCTTTCAGTGAATCAGATTAACATTTTTTCAAACTCTTCTGACTGTCTTACATGGCAACGCATCTCCCACTCCAAAGAAAATTGCTTGATCAATATCAGTCACAGATAAATATATATATGACTGGGTTTTAGATGGCATTTATTAATATTAAACGAATAAAAATGGCGACTCTTGCAGATACATCCTATGTTGTTTCAGAACGTCATCTAGTCACCTTTTTGTTCGTCAAAATTATAATTTGTGAAGTATTTTCGGGTGTCATGGAGGTGAACTGGCCTAAGCTGGTGGCTCCAGAGTCTTGAACACACACACATATATGCCTCTTTTAAATCTATTGTCTCTGCCCATTCTCTTTCCTGAGTGCGGTTGATGGCTTTCACTATTGCTATTTTAAATCGTTTCTATATAAAGTTGTTTTTTTATCTTGTACATCAAGTAGATCAATCAGCTAAAGATTCACGGGTGACAAGTT